>OV656842.1:18182500-18410000 GCA_927399475.2 Acleris emargana | reverse complement strand
CATTTCATTATGCATATTGGGTGAGGCTTTACATGTTCTGAGAATATTTTCTGTTTTTCCGATTTGTTTAATACGCTATTTTATTTTTATTTGATTCAAACAATTTAATATTGGGCACTATTGACAACCCTAGCACTGCACCAAAAATGCTGGAAAAACTGCGATCACTGCTGATTACCCTATAAATAGTTACGGTGAGAGTCTCTTCCTTGTATTTAGGTTCCTTGTCGTCGGTGACACTGCAAAACCGCGTAACTAATAAATGTATGATAGAGCAAAATAAACCTTACTGATTTAATAAAAAGGTGCATTTTGCTACTTATTTAAAATGTTACTTACGCGGTTTTGCACTTTCACCGACGTTGTCGTCATATCAGTGAGAACCGCAACCATTAAAGATAGTGTGTACCCGGCTTTAGGCTAACTGTTTGCTGAATAAGTAGCTAGGATAAGGTAGAAGCTTTATTCTCGACGGTACATTGTATACTTGAGTTTGAGAAAGGCTCGCAAGATAAACAGTCTGAGCCTCAATAAATATTTACGCTCGAATATTGGCGAATTCACTTTGTCCTGAAATCTTGTATGCAAATTTGAGCAGGACAACGTAGTTGTAATCATTGGACATTAAATTTAATAATGGACATGTTTATTAATTAACTGCACTGTAGTGAAGTGCAATTATTTAAATCTGTTGTGATTAATTAAATGTGATTAATGAGTACAATGATAAATTATAACGCGTCAGAAAAAAAATATTCTGCTTAAAAGATTTACCTATAGGTTCCCAAAAATATTTAAACATCATTTTTTCTAATTTAAAGTCAAGAAACGGGTGCATACCATACCGGGCGAAAACATTATCTCTAAAACTCAAATTTATTCGGGTGTTTATAAAAGAAAGAAAGAAAAAAGCATTCATTCAGTGATGCATAAAACACCTATCCACCTGTACCACCTATTTTAAAATGTACTTTTAGCGGAAAACTAATAATGGGTACCATTACGTCAGAAAGAAAAATAATCAAGGACCCTACAAAAACTTACCGGTTTTTAACTTTTCTAATTCCAGCACAGGTACATCCTGAAACAAAGAAAAACAATTATTCTCATGTAAATTAAAATGGCGTTTACATCAAATCGTTTTACCAAACATAACATAAACTCACGCCTTCATTCCCAGAGTGGGCTAGGCAGGGCCAAAGAATAACCAACAAGTCTTAAAACTTCTGGATAATTCTGTAACCACATTTTGCACAAGTATGCTAAGATGTTTCCCAGTGTATTAGTGACAGGTGGCAAGCCCATCGCCTAACAGTACTACAAGCCTTTATTCCCTTAGTCGCCTCTTACGACATCCACGGGAAGACATGGAGTGGCACTATTCTAACCCGGCAACCACACGGCACAACCAACATTTAAAGAAAAACTCATAGTAAGTAGATATAATAACTCCAGTCTCGTTTGCTTCCTTTTTTGCCTCAGTTTTTACGTATATTTTGTCTTTACTACGCAATTACTAACTCTTGTCCCTAAGAGATACGTAAAGACGAAAAAACCCAAGTAAAAAAAAAAACAAACAATGCTGGACCCGTTTTTGTAATGAATATTTGATTTAAAAGGATCCTCAACTAAATGCTAATTCAGTAGCTAAAAGAGAATAACCATTAACCACTTACGTCGTATCCATTTTAAACTTAAGTTGCTAAATTATGGAATACATTAACGTCAGTCCGAGTAACAAGCGAACGTGGAGACGTATATTAATTAAACAACGAGTTTCTAACCAACGATCCTGAATCAAATTTGACTTATAAGTGATCGTCAAAATAGATTCACATAAATTTACATGCGATTTTATGTACAGTCAATAGCATAAATAAGTGATATGAAAAACTTTATGAATATTCTGCCATCCCGGCTCATAGACACCTCCGGAGATCCTAGAGCTGGTGCTTATCTCTCCCAAAGGATTGGGCTAGCTATCCAGAGAGGTAATGCAGCCAGTGTCATAGGGACCATGCCGCGAGCGGACCTGCTAGAGGGGGTGTTCTTTTTATAGTGGTGATTATTATTTACATCTTTAATATTTGAGTAAGTACCTTAGTTTTATTTTAATTTGAGTACCTAGCTTAGTTTAATTTAAATTAAAATAAGTTTAGTTTTAACTTTTAATTGTAGTATTAGTAGTACTATGTTATTAAAGTATTAAATGATACAATCTTACACCGTCAATAGCATAAATAAGTGATCAGTTATGTACCTTGTCACTTTAACGTTGTGATTGAAATGTGAAACAAAGTGTGAAACGATTGAAAGCAACAAGGTGCAGAAATTATCATTTATTTATGCTGTTGACTCTTCCATGTAGGTATAGTCTTTACTATTTGAACTGAGCTGATCTTCTACACAAAGGCCATTGTTTGTAAACAATACCATTGTCTTTCTTTGTGTAGCCGATTACATACAAAAAAGTTAGAATTACATTGAATGTACAGTCGAGGCCTTATTTGCATGGATAGCTGTCAAACAAAATCCTATGAAGTGAAATCGACGCCATTTTTGTGCTCGTTTCGTGTTTTTACTTACCTATGAGGCTTCTCATTTCAATGTCATCATGCTAGATGGCGCTGTATCACCACATACTGTGAAAAATACATTCTTCGGCATCTTTACTTTTCTGCCGAAACCGCATGACATGTTTCCTTTATTATTTATTGTCTTAAGCTTACCTATAATATAAAACTCCCAACACAATTAAAATTGAAACATTAAAATTAAAAACACTAAACTATTGCATGGATTCGAACTCGTACCAATTTGGATGGATAGCACCCTTCCGTGACGTTTGACCATAATCACATTTACTTGGTCCGTCGAAATTGTGTATCACGTTATTTTACGTTTAGATTATCTTTTAACGAATACGGTTAGTATTAAAATTTGCGAGGGTAAGCTGACAATGTCTGAACACCGGATCGGTTTTACTAAAGATTTACTTACGCCCGCTCGTTCGTTGCTCCCTGTTAGATTGCCTTTGTTCTCGATTAATACTTACTGTTGATAATTTTTAATTATGATTTCTCGTTGCAATATCGACTTGGTGAAAAGATCGCAAATAATTGCTTTGTATAATTAAGGCAAAAAATTGTCTGAAATTGCTAGAGAAGCCGGTGTTAACGCCTATTTTTAATAGGTTATTATTTTTAAATACATATTTTAAATATAATTTAAATATGTGATGTTTTGTTATAGCGAAAAACCGTTGTTTTATGGGTCCGACGATTTGAAGAGGAAGGTTCTTTATTACATCGGCAAAGAACTGGCAGAGCTCCACTTATAACCACACAGTAGCGTCAAATCATGGTGAGGGATTATGAGGAAAATGGACTTATCCCGACAAGTCACTACGCCAGTTTATTCGACACCAGCATGCGCACTGTGCGACGTGCTCTTCACAGCGAGGGCTTGCATCACCGCCGGCATGCCGTCAAACCCTTGCTTACTAAAGCTCACAAAGGAGCCAGGTTAGCGTTCGCCTTGGAGCATCAGGATTCCGACTGGAGTAATGTCGTCTTTACTGACGAAAAATCTTTTAAATCCAGCCAACACGGACGACCTAGTTTATGGCGGCGGAATAATACCCGCTATGATAGTAATCACGTTGTGCCCAACATGGAGTCTCATCGGATAACTGTGAATATGTGGGGCTGGATGAGTGCAGCCGACCCGGGGGAACTAGTGCGAATGCCAAGCCGAGCGACTGGTGTTAATTATGTGGACGTGTTGGAGGACACCATGCTACCCACTCTTCGCAATGATTATCCGGAAGATGAATTACCGGTTATATCATTCGTGCAAGATAACTGCCCTATACACCGTTCGCGTGGTGTGCGGGAGTGGTTCGGTCATCACAATGATATAGCGGTAATTCTTGGCCGGCTAGGTCACCACACCTAAATCCCATTGAAAATTTATGGGGTGTGATGGTTCAACGGTGGGATAACCAGAATGAGCGAACCCCAGAAGCATTAGAGGCTCATTGTTTGCAAGTTTGGGAAAGCATTCGTGGCTCGAGCTTGTGCAGGAATCTTATTGATTCAATGCGTTCTCGTATGCTGGCTGTTATCGAACAGAATGGGGGCTACACTAGCTATTAAGGTATACCTATTAAGTAGGTAGGTAGATAATATTATTTGGTTGAGACCGGGTTATTTACTTAAATCTATTTGACAAATGACTATAAAGTGAACGCAAGCATAACGTTATAAATAAATATAACTGTTTTATTTCTAGTGTGCAAAACCAAATAAAAACTTAATTTTATTTCATAAGTTTACTCACAAATTGTCTTATGCCCACTGTAACTGGTTTGAAGTGGGTAATCAAACTTGCACTATTTATAAATTAGCTACCCCCGCGACTACAAAGCTAGAGACACACGTTTTTGTAATTATAATAACCCGGTCTTTAGGCACTTGTCCCACCGCCGACGATGAGCGATAAACGAGTAGAACGATAAACTAGAAACGAGTGGGCGAGCGACGAGAAGCGAGTGTTAGCTCCAATAGTTTTGTCGCTCGGCTATAGGCGAGTGTTCGAGTGCAATTACAATTCATCATCATCGTCGTCTGAACTAGACAACAATAACAGCTCAAATGCTTTGCTCAAATTCATAGCAAATATCTGCACTGAAATCCACGTCGTAAGATCACCGCTTTGGTATCGCAGCTTGAGTTCTAACTACCAATTGAGTATCGCCGAGCGAGTATCGCTGAGCTAGTTTTATTTTATCGCTCTTATCGCGGCGACAAACTAGTAGAGCGAGTGTTCTCGCCGGCAGTGTGAACAGCCAGCGATGAACGATTAGTATACGTGTCTCTTTTACTAACACAGGATCCTTATATTTTGTTCGTTTCTTGGGCGAGAAAATCGCCGATAGGTAATCGCTTACTCGCTCTTGGTGGGACAAGTGCCTTAGAAGTTAATATTTGTTTTTTATTGTGGTGGAGCTTCAATATTCTTTCCGAATCTGGAAACGAAACTTAAGCTTTTGGCCTCGATAAAATGGTAAATAGGAGTTGTTTTATTGTTTCTTGTATACGTAATATTATTATCAAATGAGTATATCTAATTTCAGTTTATTGAAGGAATAAATATTTAAATAAAAAAAACAATGGTTTTATTTAATTAATAAATGTTTTTAAAAGCATGGATGCTTTTTGCTATGTTATTTATTTATTTATTTCATAGGGCCATCAACATTATTTATAATAATAACATCGTTCTGAAAAAATACAAAAAGAACAAAGTATAACCTTGATGAGATTCGAACTTCGGTCTATATGGAACAAAGAAGTTGTAGTCAGGCGTAAACCCACTGAGCCATTACTTCGTCTAAGTGGATCAACGAAATATCGACTATATTACTACAATCTTAGGAAGTTGTAATAAAGACAAATGAACTGGTTTAGTCAACACCGCCATCTAGTTTAATGTTTGAGAACGTGGGCGCAAGTGCTCAGAGGATTATCGCCTTATAGGTGCCCATGCAATTTTGACCGTGACCGTACATTGAATTATCAACCATACCCTCTTAGTCAGTGGGTTTAAAATGTAAAGTGTCAGGATACAGATATAAGTATTGTGTAGATGATAGTATTGTGTAGAGAATAAGCACAGTTCTAATAATAAAGACTTATATCTGTATCCTGACACTTTACATTTTAAACCTACTGACTAAGAGGGTAGGGTTGATAATTCAATGTACATTCAATGTAGTTCTAACTTTTTTGTATGTAATCGGCTTGGTGTTACGGACACAAAGAAAGACAATGGTATTGTTTACAAACAATGGCCTTTGTGTAGAAGATCGGCTCAGTAGAAATAATAAAGACTACACCTAATAACTTTAGTAGATCATTCGATACGAGTATGTATTAAGATTCTAAAACCATATATAGGCTACCTATGCATAGGCATGTAGGCATGACTAGCCCAAATTTAAATGTCAGAATAAAACAGAATAAAATATAATATTTAAGGGGGCCATACAAAAAACGTGTTACGGTACGTGCGCGAGTCCGACTTGCACTTGTTTCTTACTTAATATTTGTTTGAACTGTGAGGTGTAGAAAACAAAATACATTATTAGATACAAGTTCCAACATACGATACAGTTTTTTTTAAGGTGCTATTAAACCGGCCTGGTATTTCAAACAGAACAAAAGTCACCAAGTTGTCAATTACAGTTAAATAATACAAATATCGATTGTCACAGTTTTCTAATAATACTTAAACCTCGGGGATTTTAAGTTATGTCTCTCATCCTTTGGACAATTTGTATTTACGTAACTGACAATTTGTTTCCTAAGTACCTACTTAATAATTAATACGTACTCGTAGTCTCGTATATGGAAACGATAATGGGGTCCTAGTTAAAAAGGGTATTAATCTTCTGAAGATCAAGTGAAAAAGGGTTTAAGTCAAGTATACTCTGTTCATGTATAGACCCTTTTTTATTACGAGTTAAGTCGACTTGTACCGTTTTTCACTAGGAGCCCAGCACAAGGAAGGGACTATATATGTAACTACTTGTGCAGTTATGTAAGCGAAATGTAATGCTATTATACTTTTGGTTAGTTATTTTCCATTGTTATCCTAACTCTGCGAACAAACGTAAACGCATCGGACTGTTATTCTTATCTAAAAATACAAGTATAATTGGGGTGGTTTTCCTACACTACTTCTCGTAGAAGAGATCTTACATACACAAGTTATGGCAAACAGATAGCAGTCTCTTTATTTTTAGAAAACCTTTTCATTAAAAGTTGAAGTTACTCAAAAGTACTCGTAGATTTAGGACAACTTTGGCTGTAATTAGTTTCCACGTAGCAGATTTATCCCGTCGGCGGCGGCTCAGTTTTCAAAAACGGCTAAATAGTCTCGTAAGAACTAAAGTTTGGTCCAGAGAGATTATACAGTTCACTTTTGGTTTATTAAGCATATTATTCGTGCAATTAAGCTTAAATAAATAATTACACACAGCAAAAATGAACTACTGACCGTACGAAAAAAAAAACGTGACAACCAGACAAATAAAAGTAACAAAATAGGTACTGACATAGACAAAAGGAATATTGTCACGAAATAGTTCCAGCTCAGCGATGCACTGAGATGCGATTGTAATAAACTAAAATAATGCAAGAATATATCTTATTCCTGAGGTATGTGAAGAAAAATTAGTAACTATAAATATTTTTCATTCATTTTTCATTTTGGAATGCAATGCAATTCATTATTATTCTTATTCAACCATTCAGATATGTTTTATTCCCAATTAAACTTGCTTGCTTAGGGCTGTACGAATTTACTTGTAATTGATTTTTTGTGTAGTGAAAAGTTTACATACATACATAATTTAAACTTGAGTGCCTAATTGTGCAAATTGTGGTTATAGAGTTATCAACAAGTTTTTGGAGTTGTTGGTAATTCTGTAGCTCTGCCTACGCCACTCTGGGAATGAAGGCGTGAAGGTATGTATGTATGTATGTATGCATAATTTAAACTTCTATCAGCATTAGGATCATGTTGAAATGGGGCAGATAATGAGGCCCAAGAAACATTGTAGTTTCGGAAAAAGCATTACATCGATTTCATTATTAGCTTGAATCTGACTGAATTTAAAATCTTTGAAGGTAAACAAAAACACAAAGGTAAATTTTCCTACGATTATTAAATCCTGTGATTTCTCTCGGGGAAATTAAAGTAGAAATCCACTGTTCAAATGTTTGATTAATCAGCAAACGAGAGTCTGTTAGGAAAGTTCCCATTTTCATCCACCGGAGTGAGCAAAACACATTCCGAGCTAGTTAAAATTTATGAGTTTGGAACAAACTTTTACACAGAATGTTTGACCTTAAAAGTACTGCCGCTTATTTTGAATAAATGCCGAGACATGAAATCCTAGTGAAAAAGGGTATATACTCAGGGACAAAAAAAACGGGTCAGAGTGCGTTTTTCATACTAAAGAGGCTATTTCAAAGCCTTGGTTCCTCGCCAGGGGATGCTTTCAGTGAAATCTGATGATGGTCACCCCGAGCATCGATACTGGACTTCCAGAGTGCCTAGGATATACAACTGATTGAATCTGCGGTTAACACCGGAATTGATCATGTTCAGAAAAACATCCAAAATGGTAATAAAATGTAAGGAAATTCAAATGCTGACCCAAACTCTCTCGCTGCTGTGGTGTTAACTGATTGTGCAATAAATTAGGTATCTTAAGAACATTTGACCTCCTCTATTTAACCTCGGAGTATCCATCATTAAACCTCACTAAAAACAACCCCTGGCAAGGAACCAAGGCTTCGAAATAGCCTCGTTTATATGAAAAACGCACTCTGACCCGTTTTTTTTGTCCCTGAGTGTAAGTCTTTTGAAGATCAAGTGAAAAATGGTACAAGTCTAGTATTTTTTTATTAAGAGTTAAATCGACTTGTACCCTTTTTCACTAGAACCCCAGTAAATAAAAGTAAACTTAGGTATTAAAGACCTATTTAGACAGTTTTTTTATTGTGTAAGTTTAACAAAAAGCAATCCTCAGTGAGCCGATTGCTGTCAATAACCTTGACTTTATTTTAGACTTTGTGCTATTTCATGAAAAGATATAGTAACAAGACGACACAGTTATGTCGTCTATGTATGTTAGAAACTTTAAATTCTCAAATAACTAAATTAACTAATGACACTTTGTTTGTAGAAAACGGGACATTCGATCGACTTCAACAAGGAACAAATTACCATACATAGATTCATACAAGTCAACAAGCATTACATGCCTTCTTCAGTAGTTGGGTAGAAAAAGCACACAGGTCAATGTGTTTATATCGTAGCGGATATATAGTAATTAAATCAATTACGAATGGAATGGAATTGTCAAATTACGTCTCATTATTCACAGGAAAAAAAAATAGAGTTTTGTAATGACTTCACATTCCGTGCCCTCGTGATCAATAAAAACTCTTGGGGTGAAGTGTTTTTCATCTAGTTTCATGTATCTGCTATAATAACAATTTCTTAAGAAAACAAAATAAAAAGAAATATATTTAATAGATAAAACGTTGCTCTGAGCCCCTTGTCTGACTACACAAAGCCATCAGTATTATCTAATATTTCTTTGCCAACAAACATAAAAAAATTGACGTAAGAAATATTAAAGAGCGTGATATAAATAGGCCGATTTATTGGCAAAGTTAAGTATAAAAGAATAACAGGGAAACCTCCTACATAAATTGACCTAGTATTAAAGAGATCACAACTAGTATTAAAGAGATCAAAATTACGAGGGATGAAAATTGCGAGGATACATTTTTTTTTCTTGTATCTATCCTATGAAATTAGTAAAAAAAACAAATTAGAGGTTTCCTCGCCGTTAAGCCGTTCATCCGACCGCCGAGATTAAATAAAGTACCAGGCGCGCAGCGGTAATAAGGGGGTGCGTAGCGCAACTTAGATCACTACGCAGCACTGTTATGTAGGTTACTTTTAATATTTATGCACTCCTAGTATTTGACGTTTTATAATTTTTGTTTTAACTCGTGTAAAATGACACTTACTTATTCCCGTTTGTATACAATAAAGTGTTCACATACATATGCTACAATAAAATGTCACTATTCTTATCATAATTATAATAATGCGAAAAATACATCGTAAAATACACGTTAAAGGATTGCGAAAGTTGAATCTTTTGCAATCCGATCCGAGATAACTTATATCCTGGACTAAATGTAACACAAAGGCTACTCTTCATATTAGAAAATTTGAAAGTTACCGAGGGAATAACAATAATTAAAATAGACGCAGAAGAAGTCGCGGACAGAAGCTTGTTTATACTTTGCATTAATACGTAGGGTACTTTTCATCCTGGGAAATTTAAAAGTAATAACGATAGCAAAATCTAAGCAGACGAGGTCACGGGCAGAAGCAAGCTTGTACTTTTCATTAACAAATAGGGTACCTACTTTTCATCCCGGGAAATTAAAAAGTTCCTGAGGAAAAAACGATACTCAAAATCTACGCATACGAGGTCACGGGCAGCTAGCTTATACTTTGCATTAACAAAATAGGGTACTTTTCATCCCGGGAAAGAAGAACGGTCACGCCTCATAGAAAAAAAACCCAGACCCGACAGAATCGAGACACATCTCAGTTTTTTGTTATTTTTTTATACAGTTAAATTATTTATTTTTTATATTCGAAATCAATGGCTAACACCAAAATATTGCCTTATATTTTTGTACACAAATAAAAAACAAAATGCCCAAGTCGTATTATGTAACTAAATAACGATACAGTAGCTATAGGAAGCATGTAGGTGACTTGAAGATGCAGCTGGATTATGTAATTTTTAAACTTCTAGTACAACAGTCAACTTAGGATTCATTAAAATCGTAACGGCCTACCCTCATAAATAGGCATTTTGTATTTTTTTAGTGTAACACCTTAACAAAAACATAAGGCAATATTTTGGTGTTAGCCATTGTTTTTGAATATAAAAATACATTAATTTAACTATACACAAAATAACAAAAAAAATGAGGTATGTCTTATTTCTGTCGCGTCTGGGTCACAGATGACCGTTAAAAATAACATCGACACGCAACAAGGTATTTGTTGTTGGGTAGCATAAGCATGTCATGCTAGCTTAAAAGCCTGTTTACGTCGGCATTGTTGATCGGGTCGCCACCTTCCCGAGCACGTGTTTGAGGGAGGCGATGGCTGAGATACGCGTCATACTCGCGAACGGTCGTTTGTGGGGCCCGGTCTGTTTACGTTTACAAGGATTTGTTGTTGAGGCAATTATTCTATTTATGGCTCTTGACGTAGAGACGTCGTGTTGTTCTCCTAGTCATTTTTTTTAATTCAATGTTATTTTATTCAGTTTATATTTTGTTATCATCTTAGATGTGCTTTATTACTCGCTTATAATGTAACTTACTTTCAAGCTTTACTGTATTTTATTATTTAAAAAATAACCGTCTGTTGGAGTTTTTTGCAGCGCTTCTTCTCCGAGCTGGTCCCGTTCAAAGTGATATTTTGTTCACTGTATATTGATGACGTGTAAAAGAGCCATTCTCTAGCGAATTTACTGAATAAATATTTAAAATTTTGGATTTTATTGAATTGAAATATATTTGTACACGTTTAAATTATGGATTCACTATACGCCGAATGTATAGTTTGTTTTTGCTTAATTTTTCTCTAGCTAAAATGGAAAATGTTTTTTAAAATGTTTTGTGTAATCGTGGTAGAGTAAGGTAGTTTAGGTTAGATTTATATTATAACTTTACAAAAAAGTCAAATGTATCAGAAGAATAACAATTATGCGTAAACAAGGGGAACCTTAAATTGTACTTTAAACACATGTATGTTAACTCTAATATTGAGTAATTTATATATGTATAGTACACTAGCCTAAGTCATGATACGAACAAAATAAGCACTGCTACGATTTTCTCACGTATTTGAGTTCAAAATATGCCCAGCCACCCATACCATGAGTTCCAATTAGGATAAACCAAAAAAAAATAACACACGGTTTTTATATTCTAACTCGAGATAATTTTAAAAGACCATACATACATAAACTCACGCCTTCATTCCCAGAGTGGGGTAGGCAGAGCTAAAGAATTACCAACAAGTCTTAAAACTTCTTGATAATTCTGTAACCAAATTTTGCACAAGTAGGCTAAGATGTTTACCAGCGTATTAGTGACAGGTTGCAAGCCCATCGCCTAATAGTACTACAAGCCTTTATACCCTTAGTCGCCTCTTACGACATCCACGGGATGACATGGAGTGGCACTATTCTAACCCGGCAACCACGCGGGTTTTTTTTTTTTTTTTTATAAATTTCAACATTTTTTTTTTTATTATGGTATAGGAGGCAAACGAGCAGACGGATCGCCTGATGGAAATCGATTACCGTCACCCATAGACACCTGCAGCACCAGAGGAGTCACAGGTGCGTTGCCGGCTAAATACTATGTAATGATAAAAAGTGATTTTAATAATGTATTAAAAAAGTAATATTCCAAACGGGTTTCGCCTAACCCGTAAGATGTACCTAGGAGGGCTTCAAGCTGAAAAAGACAAACAAAGGTTAAAATATACTTTTGTCAAAATATCCAAAAAAGATGAAAAATTCAAAAACTTATAAAGCAGAACGGCTTAAAAACCCTATTCCTCGAAATCGTTTTTGATTGAACAATCCGTATTAACGTACTCGCTAGCGAGTTAAATGCTCTGTCTCTCGCAGACCTCGCAGTATTCTTATAGAGTGCGAGGGACAGAGAATTCGACTCGCTGGAGAGTATGGTCATTGTAACTCAAGGTAAGGGTTCTGTTTCTTGACATCACTACTTGAATAGGCTGTGATTTTATAATGATGATGAAATTATATCAGTGTTTATTAACGGTCAAATCCTATATTCAAACTGACAGAGGAGGCTTTGACATTTCGTCATTGCTTTAAAAAAACCTCCTATCTCACATTTCATGACGTACGATTTTAAACTTTTACTTGAAGAGAATTAAGTTCAAACTCATACCGAAATATCAGATACGAGTTTTTTCTAAAGTAGATAGTAACGATTTGCCCATTCAAAATGTATGAAATTTTTATCCGAAGTAAGCCAATCTGTCCGCGGTTTTAAATATAGGTTTCGGATATTAATAATTTAGTTATTTATACTGTTAAACTAAATATATATTTAGTAGTAATTCGAAACGTTTGAAATGTACGCGCGAGTTAACGTCAAAGTGTTAAATTTGCATGTTTAGAGTTTTGAGTTCGCAGCCAGAATATAAAGCGACGGTATTAATTGAGCAAGTTTTTAATTGGACTAAAATGTATATAATTTTGTTGCCGTAAATTAACAATTTGGTTAATGTTAACTTTAACTGCAACGTGTTACTTAAAGTAATGTAAATGACACTAATATGATTTATAAACAAGTTTGTGTATACATATATGATTGGTACTCCATCAATCGCGCTGTAACGTGCAGACGATTGGAATAGTAAACGACATTGGTGGCCTGTTAGAGAATGCCAGTAGGCATTAAGTCCGCTATGTGTACTTATGTATGTGCAATGAAGATTAAATAAATAAGAAAATTGCTGCCGTGGGATCGAGGGATTGTAAACTCGAACGAAGTGGCGGGAAGTAGCTAGTTGTTTAATAAAACTCTTGTGGCCAATAAAAAGAAGAAAAAAGGTTCTTCTGATAAACATAAGACTAATACAGTATCCCTAAACCTAAACTGACATTGTGAAATATTTTCTTGTTTTTTTTTTTAATATATCTATATACTTTATATATACATGTATGTAACCTAAAAAAATAAAACTTCTGTATCTTTAATTGTTTTACGTTTGCCACCCGTATTTTTATCCATCTCTCAAACTCTCAAAGGTTAACTGGAAGAATTCACCTAAAGGGATAAGTTCGGCTACATACACACAATTTTAAATTTTCCCAACACAAGACTCGAACTTACCGATTTCAATTCCCGCGAACCATCTGAAACAAACAATATTTTAATTAATATTTGCTACGAACACGCCTACGTCGTAGCTGCTACGCAGTAGCCCGTAGAGGTTCATAATTACTAGAACAAAATTAAGTTTAAAAAAAATTGTTTTGTATTAATATTTTACTGCTAGTTAGAAAAAAAAGAAAATACCATGAAAATAAAAAAAATAATGTACAATGGAAATATACCACTAAAATTAAATAAAAAAATAATATACTGCTTAAATTAAATATTTGATATCATATTTATCATAATGTCAAGTAAATAAGAACTATCTTCATTGATAATACAACATGTCAAAAAGAATAATAGGATTAATCCGGTTACGTAGCAAAACGACTAAAATCAAATGTTATAAACTTGATACACATACGTCTAGAATGCCGAAAGCCTAAATGAATAAAGTTCGTAATCTATAACGTTCGAAATATATACAACACGACTGGTCGAATGAATATAATATCGAATTACAAAATGAATAAGACTATTTGACATAAACTTGATACACATAGGTCTTAGAATGTAGAAAGCCTGAATTAATAATGTTCTAGACCTATAACGTTTGATATTATCTAGCCGCGATTAGAAAGGGATTAGAAGTGACAGTTTTACCATATACTTACGTCAAAGTGCATATGAATTGACAGCTATTCCAATCCCAAAGTAATCGCGGTTTCATAATACACATACATACAACACGACTGTACCTCTGATACATGAATATTTGTGTAATAATACAAAATATTGTATGGTATGAAAATGTATTTAAACTTACTAAAACACGGTACTTATTCCTTTCATTACAAAACAAATATTTCAAAGTAAAATCACAAATTGGCAGCAATACTCTTTAAAAGGTCGAAATGGCTGTATTCGTGTATTTTTGTAATAATATTTGCTATATTACAAGAATCATTTTTTTAAGATAATTGATATATTGATAGCCTGATAACTAGTTAAGAGTAATTTGCTGCACGCATTTGGTATTTGCCATTTAAATTAGTTATAAATTTCGTACGTTATGTAATTTGACTTTATGTATTTTGTACGTTATACATAGTCAGACGTATAGATTATAAACGTTATGAATTTAGATCGTAGACATTTTGAACTTATGATAAATGATGTTATTGATGTCGTACGTTATGGAATTTGACTTTATATATTTCGATCGTATGAAAAACGAACTTATAATATTTGATTTTAGACGTTTTGCTACGTAACCATTAATCCGCTATCGCCGCCGCGATAGCCCCGTTCAATTAATGATTAAAATATCACCTAAAAAAACATTTCGTAATAGAATCCGTCCTTCAAACAGGTTTAATTAACACACTAATGTGATACTGCAATATCGCGTAACTGACAAATTCTATAAGTTGCAAAATGTACCTTACTGACAGTAAGGGCTAAGGTGTATTTTTCAACTTATTTAATTGGTTCTTACGCGATATTACAGTATTACCCACGCTATGTCATTAACGAAAGTTTATCATCACATTCATCACCTTGTAATAATAGCTTTAGCTAGGCTCGAATTACTCTCGAGGGGTTTTAAGGGCGTCTCTATTGGAATTAGTTACAGAAATTTTCTAGCGACGAGTTTATTAGTCAATAATAATAGAGATATGCCTTAAAGAAAACAAGTTTTTGCTTAAAAATATTTGACAGCACGGTTGCTCTAGTGGGTAGTGACCTTGCCTACAAAGCCAGCTGTCCCGGGTTTGATACCCGGTCGAGGCAAGTATTTGAGTGATGAGCACCGAGATTAGTTTTCTATATATTTAAGTATTTATTTCTCTGTTTCAGTATGTTTATCCTCGCATAGTACCCTGACCTTGCACTCGTATGGCGATACTTGGTTCCTCGTACCGTTACTCTTTATTTTTGTTATTTAATTGCGCATCTGTAGCACATATCAGTTATTTCTATTCCTGTAATTAGGTGTTTACGTTATTTCATTTAGTAAATAAATCGTTCACAGGACCCACTGTCTTTGGGAACGCGTATTTCTTGAATATATAAAACTTTGCGGCGTAGCGGGCTTCCAGAATGCTCACGTATATTTTTCGTTTTATTCTTGTTATTTTAATCATTAATTTTACATTTGCAGCTGAAAATGTTAACTTTTTGTTTGTTTTTGTTTAACTGACAGTGTTGTCATTTTCTTTGTCTAGACCACATACCCTTATAATCTGTGGTGTAGACAAAGGGCAGAGATGATATCTAAGGTCATAATGAGTCATGGAGTTAAAACAATGGTTTTCCATGGAATTAATATCTGGCATGTATAATTTAGGTATTTTATGAATTTTAATTTGTAAATTTAAAAGCTAGATCACCAGGGTATATAAACTGTAGCTCGGACTAGAGTAACCATTCTCTAAAGTCAGCCTTGTCTTTATTACATTAAAAGTCGACTTAAATAAGTGAGTGGGGCCAAGACGGGCCCCACGCCTCAGGAATCCGAGGAGGATTACAACTTGATTCCAGTTTTCTTCGGAGGCCTGTACTCTTACTTACGGGTCCCAACTCGGGCCCATCTACCACTATGTATCACAAGGGGTACTGCCTCTATAGCTACGCTATGAAGCACAAGCGGTGTCCCTGATCTGGCGATTCTGGGACGCGAGGACAGGGAAGTCCCGCAGGAACTACTTTCACCCTCACCACCATAATCTCAAATATAACCCTGGTGACAATAGGGACTTCACTTTTTTTACGTGTATTTTTAATTCTGTGTGAAGAAGGCAGTACATATAGTGCTAAATAAATACCCTGACACTGAACTTCTATAGTTGTCCTTTTTATTCATTGCGTGTTCTTTGTGTAGATGGAGTTATGTAAAAATCTTGTATTGTACAGATTCAAAATAAAACTCACTTCTATTCAGTTACTTGAAAACATAACTGTAACGAGTAATATTAAATTGTGCGACTCCTAATAAAAAGGTCAAAGGCCTTTTAAAGAAAAACATCAAATGCACGCGTAAGAACATTTTTGTTCTCTCAAAAACTTCTATCTTCGTGTAATATTATAAGTGCAATATTTTAAGGACGTTTCAAAAAGGCTAATGAAACAACCGGAGACCATAGAGCTGGAAGCTTCCTCGGGCAGCGCATTAGCATTGCTATTCAACGAGGACATGCTGCCAGCATCTGTAGTACTTTGCCACGGGGCCCTCTTTTTTTTAGTTTTTGTTTTGTTTTAATTTAATCTTATTTAGCATAGTTATAATTAGTTTTACTTTTAATTATTTCGTTTTCAGTTTCGGTGTTCAACAAAGCGATAAATACTAACTTACTTATTCATAAACGCACAATAGTTAAAGGGCACTTAAAATATGCTTTGTCCTTATTCTTCATCGTGATATTTGAATTTGACAGAAAGATAGGGTATTTTATTAAAAATAGGTTTACTATGCGTTTATGAATATTGAGGTTAACTTGACATCTGACCATAATCTCAAACTATGTCAAATAGAAGTCACACGCCTAATAATAACTTCACAACGGCTGAGTCATATAACGTTGTTAACGGAGGCTTCTGCCTCTATAAATAGATTACACGACGCCTGTGATATTAACGACCCCGTTACACAGCAGTAACTTTCAACAATACGAAATTAAAAAAAAAACTACCTATTTAAAAAACCGCTCATTACCAAAATACCATAATTTTAAAATACCAGATTAAACTTTATACCAGATTCTCAAAACACCAGATTTAAAATGAGGATTAATTTATTGTACTTACCCAAAAAATATAATATTTGGGGATGAGCGTAAAAGACAACACCCCTATCATGACACCTTTTTTAAACCAATCGCGTCACTGGTAGATGACGTGATACTAAGAGTCACGTGATCTACCAGTTACGCGATTGGTTTAATTAAACAAAACGTATAGAATTTATTGCTAGCGTAATGCATCTTGACAAGAGCCTCTATTATTTCTAAACCTAGGTAAGAACCCGACTCGACTAATTTTCTTTAAGAAAAACAGCGCACACACGATAAACTTAAACACCCCTCATTTAGTGCTGGAGGTTAAAAATAAATAAAATTATAAAACCCGGTTTTGGTAGGTTGTACATCTATGGCATTAGAATTTAAGGATCGAAAGTTTAGATATAGCTTATAACACAAAAAACAAAATCCGCCAAGCCGTTTTGACTATAAAATAAACACGGCTACATACGTACATACGTACTTACGTATGTATAATAAAATAACATGTAAAAATATACAGGGTGCAGGGAACAATCTACTAACTAAATCGTTAGTTTTATACTATTCCACTGATATGATCATCATAGTTTTTCTTTACGTAATATTAAATAATTACGTGTTTTAAACATTTCAATCACTGTTGTAACAAGTATTTTCATGATTAAAAAAACTGTATCAACATCAAAAACCAATTGCAGAAAATTTCATTTTCAATTAACACTAATGGTCTGAAACTATTTCACTATTTCGGCAGTCTCCAGTAGACCGTCCAACCTAATGTCGGGCGGCGTGTAAATTTCAAAAGTGAAACTTTCACTTAAAATTCTGTAATATTCTGAAATTACATGCTATATTTTGAAAGAAACAAAAGTGAAATCATTTAATTTCTGAAAATTACTATAATTTTGAGATGTAACCTGCTAGGGGTGTTCTTTTTATAGTGGTGATTATTATTTACGTCTTTAGTATTTGAGTAGCTTAGTTTTATTTTAATTTTAATAAGTTTAGTTTTATTTTAATTTTAATAAGTTTAGTTTTAACTTTTAATTGTAGTATCTATATTATATTAAATAATTAACTTCCTGTAAAAAAAAGTAACGAAAACGTTTCATGAAATTGACTTGTGTCAGAATAATTTTCATCTAATTATGACACTTTCAAAACCTGTATTTTGACCCCTGCATTGAAAACATTCCAAGTTATTTGCTAAACACTGAAAATGCTTTTGAATGGTTTCGTAATATTTTCTCGAAAGTATGAAAGCTGGTTAGCAATACCTTGTCCTTCTAAAGAAGTCATACAAATGAAGAAGTTTTTTTATTAATATTTGAGGGAGCAGGTGCCTTCAAAGCTTTTCAAAGGGTTACGAGTTTGCCAACATCACGCCTTGTTTTTTTAAATATATATGGCTTTCTTCTTGCGTAGGACGTACTTTGGCACTTTAGAGTAGATTTTAAGACACGTTCGTTTTTATTTTATTTTAAAACTTTTAAAATTTGTGTGCGAGTCGGGCGGAAATCTAAATCAATAACAATTATTATCAGTACATACAAAACAGGATATCACAGTTAGACAGGACAGCCGAATACACGTTTTCTATTATATTCTATTGTACATAAACTGCTAAGGGAAGATTAAAAGTAATGAGGAGCGTTACCCATTAAAGGCGAGCAAAATGTAAGGACATAAAGCTACTGAACTATACAGTTTTCTGTTATGAGCATACACCGGATGAACGGGGGCAAAAATGTACGAAAACGTAGTCGACATTTTAATGAATCACTAGTTCTGGTACATTTTTGCCCCCGTCAAGTGCAAATTGAACTCGCGCACCAAACATAGGGATGTTGTGAGATTCGAATTTGCTTTGCGTCAGCACTGAGAACAAATGATAAAAAGCAAGTTTTAAAAACGCGACGGTTTTTTGTAGTGTCTTCTAAAATATATTTTTTTATTATTATAGCTAATTGCACTCCATCCAGCCGTTAAGGTTGCAGAGCGTAACAAAAAAATAGACATACGAAAAAAAAAACCCATAAGTATTTTAGGAATAAGTTTCTGTCAAAAACTTCATTTTTGACAGAAACTTATATTGACAGCGTTAGTTGCGCCTGCTTTTTCTTACACTGTCGTGATCTACCAGTCACGACGATTCTAACTAGCACTGGCGGATTTATCATGTGTAATTTAGAAGTTCCAATGGCCACCCGAAGTCTCCATCATCCGACCAGCTCGATGGTACTATATTATAGTATTGTCATCAAAACTAAAGGTGTATGCAAATTTTCAGCTTCATCGGAAACCGAAATTGACCTGTACATGCATACTTACATACATAACTACATACATACATACATTGCAAGTTAAATAAAAAAATAGTTTTATTTTGGTTTGATATACTTATTATTACTTCAGCTAACAAGTTTTATGTTTAGAATGTGTTTATTACAGAAATAGCGTGAAAACTACAACTCATAAACGCACCGAGCGATGTCAACCCGAAGGATATTGTCATACATCTCTATTGTTATCTCGCAAAATGTATTCCGTAAAATATTTAATTTGGAGGGGTTTCAGCTTGCAGTATCTAAAATAAATACGTTTAATGAATCTTGGAAAATGAATGTTGGAAAACTTGAAATATTTGAAATTTACAACTAGTTAAAGGGTATTATAGAAAATTTTAGAATAATAATGACGCAAAACCATTTCGTTTCAATCAAATCACAATCAAACCATCGTTATAAAATTTGAGGAGAGTTTAAAAAGGCCCAAAGGCCCCTTTTCAATTAAAATACAGATTTTCCAAGAGACTTAAGTCTACTGTAACATTTTGCAGAAAATTGGAATGTAATTAGGTATCTTTACAAATTTGTAGATATTTAAGTCAATTAATACTCTTGGGGTTTGGTAACTATGAAAACAAAAGAGCAAATTTTAAAATTACGCATATTAAAGAATTCGGACGGATAAATTTACCGTTAACAGTGAATCTGTGATGCGGGTGTATGCGACAATGGTGGCTGTAGTCGTTAGATATTATATCATCTACTGTTGACTCTTCCCAACATCCCAACGAACCTTCATCTCCGCGTTTATTTCCTTTCTTTCTCGTATCACCCCTTATATAACCCATCCATCTCTTTATAAGGATAGTCATTTTATGCAATATTTAACTAGGTCACATTTTCTTGTCCGTTAAATGAATAACCAACAGCTGTATATCTCTATTACACACGCTTTCATATTCTATAGTATATTTTGTATATTTTTGTCTTTTTTTTTAAACACGAGCGTGCCGATGATTCCTCATCAAATAAACGTGCTGCCCTGCGGTTGTTATTAAAACAAACACCCTATATTATTGACATTTTCCTCGGTGAAAAAAAACAAGGCTCGAACAAAACAAAGATCACGTGGTTTGCTTGTATGCGTGCCTCGATCGTATGCGCTGGGAGCCACCACAAGCAAACTCAACAGGACGTTCCAAATCGGTCTATTCCGCGCCGTCGCCGCGTTTGGTTACCTGCATATTAAGTATCGAGCGACTCCCATCAACGCAACCATAGCGCCCGAGTGGCAATAGGTAATAGAAACTCCTAAAGAGCTGAAGACGAACTATTTTTCTATCTATCCTCGTAACTCGTGTGCCACTGGATGTACATAATTCAGGCAAAAAAAATGTGCCTAATTTAACTCTGACAGTAGATCAAAATCTCACTCACAAAAATCTCCCTGTTTCTAGTATGGCGGGCCTTAAGAGGCTGTACTTTGACGGAGATATCGTCACGCCCTATTAGCTAGAACCAGAATAGGGATTAAAGACTCAACACGTGTTTTTTTATTCTAACATAATTAATTTACTTCACCCTGACCTTGTTCCATTCTATCGTGTTATAATTAACTTTTTCCAAGCTTTTCATTACGGGCGTGCGCGTATAATTCCCGCCATAGATTAAAGAGTTAAACACGTTTACAGAGAAGTTGTTAGGCGAGTTTAGTTATTTGCATACTAGCGGGAGTAATTATGTTTTCTTATAAAGCAATTACGAAGGTTGATAAAGAAAATATGAGTTTATATGCAAAGGGTACAAATTTATTAGGATTAAGGTAATTAATCAGGAACAGAAAATAAATCTTCAATCTCGGATTTGTTGAGACATTTTTATTATATTTGTTTGGGGTAATAATCTAAAGCCACTGAACCGCTTTATTATCCGTGTAATTTTTTTGTTTTTTAATAGAACAAAACGAGGGTTACTTATTAAAATGAAGAAAAAAACATCATTGCGAGTAGTATACCTAGACTTAAACTTTGATAACCCATTCTTTGAATATATTTATACATACATACATTAAACCACGCCTGTTTCCCAGAGGGGTAGGTTAGACCACTTCTTTCCACTTTATTCAAGTTAGAAATTGCACGTTAATTATACTGCATTCGAAATATTTAGAAAAGAAAGTAATGTATTTGTATACGGACGTTTAAACCTTATACAGGATGTTTTTTTAACTGAAACGCTATAAAAATCCGAGTTCATAAAAAAAACATACACCGTCCTGTATTGCATGACAATAATGAAGGTGTTTAACAGTTGATCAGATATTGTTACTAAAACAACGTCCTTAAACTCAATCCGATGACTTTCAGTACATTGAAATCGATTTCCTACAGTTATTTACACACATAGAAATACACAAGTAAATTTATGTACACTAAAACATTCTGTTGCCGTACAAGAAAGAATAATCACGAAAAGAATAACGACAAGTTGTACTAGGTAAGTACTCTTTCGCAAATTGATTCACTAAATTTGATTTGGTATGAATTGCGACCAAATATTAAGATGTTATTTTGTTACTTTTGACGAAGTTCTTTTGTGGAATGGAATGAAATTATCTTAAATTGTTATCCTTTGGTTCGTTTTCGCTCAAGTTTCTTTTGATGGAAAGCAGCAGAAAGAAATACCATGTGATTTGGTAAGAACAATACCTGGCTTTATTTTATACACGACATGGCGCACTTTATACCTATTTAATTTTACGTATCCGCAATGATGTAACGTCAATTTTAGGGGCACATAATTCCGAAGAAGCAGCATAACTCCAAATTGATCGATTTCCGAAAGTAATTTATCAATTGGCCAATTTAATCTTTAATAATGCTCATACTCGTAGTTCTAACCTATACTACATATATAGCAGTTAAATTTTATAAAAGAAGAAACTGAATAGGGACTTGAAATCTATAGGAAATATTTCTTGGATATTCTAGAAGCGCAATAAGAAGTGATGTTTGGAAACATGGGAGTAATGGGAAACTGAAGCTAAGTAAAGCCCTTCAGAAATCACACAAATGAATATCCGGAAAATTAACAAACGAACACACTGTCGAGTTGCTCATTTAAAACATTATACTTGCATTGGTTGTCGATACTAGATCTAAAATATTTTGATGAAAATTATGGAATTAGGATTTTTTTAGTCAGGAAATCGATCAGTCAAGTTATCATCTTCCGTTAAACTGTTTTTAACCCGAACAATGCCCGAGCTCTCAGGTACTTATTAATATTTAACTAAAATAGGTACTCAAGTTCCCGACGTGTAACCAAACGCTCGCTCGGAATTTATCAATAAATCTTTGTGTAGGCGTCGAATGGCATGTTCCGGATATTGAGGACATCGTTCGGACGGAATTTAGCTAATGTCTATGTATATCTAATAACGTTAACGTTTTTTTCATACGGGTAATAACAGTGAAATTGAAAGTACCTACTTTAGTCTCTAGAGACCAAAAAATATTATTTTAGTCCTCCTATACAATGGCTAGTCAAAGGTCATTTTAAAGCATAAGACGTGAAATGGTAGTTTATGCAACTGATGCATAATGAGAGGCCTTAAAATACGAGTGTGGTTTTATAAAACGAGCGCGAGAAATGTTTTTTTTTTAATCTTTGACAAACGAATGAAGTCCCTATTCTCAAGACACTCGAGATTAAATGTCGTGCGGTTTATATTAAATAAAAATACTGAATTGACGTTTCGAATCGATAACTGTTTTAATATCTATGAATACTAGAATAGAGACCCTCTTGAGTTTTGACAGCGGTTCCAAATTTAAACCCATAACCTTACCAAAATCTATACTGTAATAACATCCCAGTACAGATTTTACCTACTAGCACAAACAAGAAAGTTCTCATAGTAAAATTGACAACATTTCAAAAAAAAAAGCATTATTGTTTTTCCGCGTTTTTAAAACTGGTTAAAAATTAGACTAGGTACCCGTATTTTTTGGTTTTTCTTTATTTAACTTAAATTCGTCGTTAATAATTTATTAAAGAAATAGTCATTAAAAATACAGTATACACAAAGTTAGGAATACTGATGTCGTGATCTTAGCCTGATATAAAATAAAAAATAACTTTAAACAGAAACAGAACTGACTGTCATGTCATGTCATGTCACTCACTTGTCAATCATTCGCTGCAGTTCGTTCACAAATTTGTTATTTTGCGTAATTTAATTAATTACATAATTTGTAGACGCCATTAAAATAAATAACCTATTTTGCGTACAACCGAAAGCGTGTCGTTAGAATCAAGTAATCCGTCAGACAGATAAAAAATTAACATGACAGTTGTATATTTTTTTCAATTCCTTTGGTAATGAATGGACTAAGGGCACTATAAGTGTATTCCTAACATTCACATTCCAACTTTTTTTACTGTTTTTCCTAAATATAAAAAAACTACTGCATAAAAAAATCCAAAGATATTTTTACTGTAATTAGCAGTGTAAAATCTAGAAACGGTATTTTATTTTACTACCTTAGCACATAATGAATTGTTGTCAATTGGTTGTAATAATGCTGGTCTTTTCCTACGAGATTTGAACGCATAATAGAGGATTTATATGCGTGTAGATAAAAGTACTAACAATTGAATTAAGAACTAAATTGAAGGTATTCCAAGGGTATCTCTATTTAGGGCAGTTTTGTGTTGCGAATATTACAAGTATTATTAAGATAACTACCTTGAATACCTGAGTAAGACGTTGTTATATTTGGATACTTTAGATACAAAGAAAGAAGATCCTATTCAGACAGAGCTGTAATAGGTTTCATTTGTTGTTATAGTTAATTAGAGGCTTGATTCTGTAAGCAAACGGCTATCTAAGCTTGTCAGTTTCATCCCTTCTATTCTGAATTGTTGTCACGTACTTTTAAATTGCGTCCTAAAGAAAAACCTCGTTGACATGATAATAAATGTCAACAAGGGTTCGGGTACTTAAGTTTAAGTAGGACAAATTTGTTTTTTAATATTTTATGGATGTTAAACAAGATAATAGAGGATGCTGGGATGAAGAGATTTAACAAAATGTTGTATGTCGATGATGTTTTCAATGAAGTTGTACTTTTTATGTAATTACAGGATTCCGTTTTCATGTCTTACTTAAAGTAGGTATTTCTGAAGACGTTGATAAGTTGACATAATGATAATGATGATGATGAGGATCGTAAAGAGGATAAAAACGGAAAACATTTTTGGAAGTCTGATACAGGGTACAAGAATGCTACACTGAAAATTTTTGACCATTATTTTGAACTGAAAAATAATGGAGAGCTCGCGTTTCTTTTTTTATTGTATTTGCATATTTTCTAACTTAAAATACCGTATTTTTAAATTCTCTTTATATAAAACAGGCTGTGTAAGTAGCACTTTAATTAATAGCAACAATGTCACTGAAAGACGTGGAGCTTTGCGGTCGCTTGCATTGGTTAACGTTTCATGTATATTCCTGTTGCGCTCGCCAACATCAGAGTTGTACCTTTATACATCGTGCGACGGTCCGAAACCACAATTTCAGTTTTTGGTTACCCCCTGTATAATACAGGATGACTGCGCGGTCGTGTAGCAACAAAGTAAAGTAAAACTCACTACACCATTAGGAACATAAAGTAATAGATTTAAAAGCGGTAAGACAATTACTTTGTAATTTATTCAAATAAACATTGAATGAATTCATTTTATTCGGGATCATGGCCACCCTACATACTCAATTCCTTACTTGTCTGATCGTTCAATTTTCAAATAGGTTTTAAGTTTTTAACATGAAAACGTTAGGTGACCACAATTTTAGTAATAATTACGGAAACATATTGATTGAATGTTTATTTTAATAAAAAGACAAAGTAATTGTCTTACCATTCTTAATGGTATAGTTACTTTTAGTTTACTTTGTTGCTACACGACCCCGCAGTCACCCTGTATATGATGTCATAACATAAAATATCTATCTTATTTTCCTAACTTTTTATAAGATTCTCAATACATAGACTGGGGTCTCTATTAAGTAGTAAGTAACACATTCGTATAAAGCATGCCTTTTTAAATAACGTTTCTAGCATTTTGTTTATTAAGTCATAAAACCCCAAAGTAAATTTTAGAACCAAAATACCTGACTTGCTATGTACTTATGACTTATTATTACCAGTGCTCTCATCCCCTAATGTCAGATAATACGAGGGACTAAAATAACGCCATTGTTAGCTATTTATTCAACTCAAACAAGACATCTCAAATAAAGAATGGGAGACAAAAATAGACAAACAATGTGGAATTATTTTCCACGTAGAGTATTTCCGTGAAACTTTAGCTGGTACAGTACAACCTGTATAAAAGTTTGACCAATCTAAAAACAGAATGTACAGTGTGATAAATCGTGATCGTATTTTCACGATTTTGTTTTGTTTGTTTGTTGTGTTATTTTCTAACAAAAGTAAAATCGTACGCATTTATTTATTGCAAATTTATGGCACCGTGCAAAAATGGCATTGTACGTGCTACAAATTAAAGAAAGAATTAAACATTATAATCATAAATGCATCATGCCGCTAATACACATACATTAAATAAGCAGTTTTTTTTTCTAAAACCTTCAATCTGCGGGATTACGTCATAACGTTCCAAATTTCACACTTTCGCTCGAATAAGGTTTCATTTTATGTTTTATAAGTTTACAGGGTGATGTTCCGTCTCGTTAAGTCGGGTTGATGTAAAAGAACGCTAACTACTGCATTAATGCTATTTTATTGTCAGGTACAACTAGTATTTATCTATAGGGCGATACGAAATCCAACTAAAACGTTACTACAGCTTTGTGGTTATTTGAAGTGATAAAGTTTGTAGTTAACCTTTGCACTTAAGTACACCTTTTTACCTATCTTACACTTACCTTTACACTTAATTAGATTTTATCAAATGAAAAATATGATGTCCATTCTACGATTGTAACACCCCACCCTATTAATTTTACAAGCACATGTTTGTCAAATTCTAACTCAGCGGAAGCTAGCGTGGTAATCAACCGACAACCTGCCGCCCGCAATTTCCGGTGGGGCTCAGGCGAGGAACTTCCGGCTCTACCTCCTGTATAACGGAAAGGGAAACTACTTACTAAGACTTTGCATTTGCGTTATGACTCTAGGGTTTTAAAACGTATTTTGAACTTAAGTGACTTTTATTCGACTTATAAGATAAAGCAGTTTCTAGTAAGAACGACATTCCAAGACTTTTCTTAAAGACATTTTCAATCTTAACCTGACAGATACTAGAGTTAAAATTAACAATTAACATTAAAATTAACCTATCGCCAAGCAATAGTGATCGCTTTTGTGTGTTGCGGTGTGCGGACAACACACCGTTGAAATGACTAGCGTAGAGGCATTCTATATTTTTCAGCAACGCATTTCCAGTCTTAGGTATGCAGTGTTGATGATTACAAATGTCTATAGGTCTCAGATCGTACTATCAGGCAATTTATGTGCTTATTTGCCTTATCCATGCAATAAAAGAAACACACAACATACCTAACGTAATCAGCCTGTATAAGGGTGAAGCCAGACGAGCGTAATTTTGTGAGTTGTGTCGAGTAATTTCTGCATACAACTTGCTGAATACAAAAGTCCAGCAAATTTTGCGTCCCCTTGTGAACCAAAAAGGAGTTGAGTATGAACATTCACAACTAACAGAATGACGTTCGTCTGGCTTCACCCTTAGTCTCACTATTGGGTTGAAACCTTCTTTAACAATAAAAAGTAAGGCACCCTTATGTTTTTTGACGCAGATACGTTTATAAAGCGATTTGGTCCTAGAATAACCCAGGTCGCTCGAGCCCGCTAATGTATCTTCATCTAGAAACTAGGCCACTTACGCAATTTGGGGTAGGGAAGTAATATAAGACCGTCCGCAAATCATGGTGCGTTGTTACTTAGTTTGTTTATAGCGACCCTTGGGTAGGGTTTGAGAGTAAAGTTTAAGGTCTTGTTGTTAGGAGATAATGTATCCTCACTTTTTTGGTAGGGAATGATAATTTTTAAATTCAAAATTACCACAAAAAGTCAATGCTAAAAATTATTATCATGAGTCGGATTCCACAGGTAGATAAATAATTCTACTCAAAAAGTGAGTATAATTTAAATAGTTTTAGTATCCTATTAATATTTCGTTTAAATGTACTACGCTACATCTCGTCTTTTCTTTTACTGATGAATGTTATTTCTATTTGTTATGTGTATTCATTCATTAATTAACCTCCAGGTATTTATACTCGACTACCTTGAAGCCCGAAAGGACAGTTATCGTTGGACCTGTAAGTATGTACTCGTATGTATGTCTGTTCCTATGTCTCTAAACGTAACTACTCAACGGGTCAACTGATTTTGATAAATGATACGTAATTTAAAAATGAAACATATTTCTATGTTTTTATCATATATCGACGAAAGTATCTTAAAATGCAATCGGGTTTTTAGAGCCAACTTTAATTTAGGTTGTTATTATTAAATATAATTATTGATTGTATTGTTAGAAGAAAACACTCCCATGTCGCATTCGAATATGACTTTTTCTAGTTGCGTACTATAAACCGCTAGTATTGATATCGATAATGGTATCAGAATACAACCTATTGCGTAACCAAGGCTTGAAAACAATTCTATAATGAGCGTTTCCATGGTAATAACAATTCTATAATAACCATTATGTGATCGAAATAAAATAAACTAAAATATACAACAGCACATGCACAAAATGACGTCAGTAACACACGAATAGAACAATTGAGCCACGTGACTTATGTGTGGCGTGTGCGTGGCGTGCGTCGCACCACCGTAATACCGAGGAAGGCAGCTAACTGCTATGTAGTAGCTATGTAATTGCTATGTAGTAGTATTCTATACCACCTCTACTCTGCCCTCCTAAGCAAATAAGCAGTATCCCAAAATCAATAACCAAAGCAGTTTTAATTCTCTTGTCTTAGTAATAAGGTTGATATTGCTACAGGAATTTAATCTGACATACTGCGTATTAGCTTAGGAGGCTATACAATTTAAAATGCTGTACAAAGCCAACTTCAGGTGTAAGTATAAATAAATACGTATATGTTATGAAGTGGTAACAACTTGTAACTGATCTTAGTGTACCTTATTGTAAGATGAGAAGATTTACAAATAGCCTGTTATCTGTGCTGCTGTTAGAACACTAGGAATGTATGTGAACATTGTGTAAAGAGTTCGACTCAACCGCTGCGTTATTTATGTAGCCCTAGTAATAAAAGGAAGTTATCCGAAGTTTGGTAACATTTAAAGTGACCAAATAGTTCGGTACACCATATTAATTGTATGGTGTACCGAACTATCTGAGCATTTTGAATGTTATCTTGTATATAACACTAATAATAATAATTACCAAAGTAATTAGCATTGGCCAGGCAGGCGCCGTAGTTTCATCAATAGCCTAGTTCACCAATCCAATCTGTTCATTCATAGAGCCTATTTTAATACTTCCATCCTTCTTAAATAGTCCTACACTAACCGTTAGTTGTCCGTGGGAGCATACTTCTATAGTTTCAACTCAGGGACAATCGCCGGTTGGTGTCCCATCACTTTACTAAATTAAACTTGTCTAAAGGGCCTCTGCGTGTTGGCTTCGGCTCCATGTACGCCATCCAAAGGTCCGGGACTCCCATAGTCCCGTGAATGGTAAAGACATACAAATAATAATAACAAATATCAGGGGACAATGTCACACCAATTGACCTAGTCCCAATTTAAGCTTTACGCTTGTATTATGGGTACTAGACAACGATATAAATACTTATATAGAGAAATAGATACTTAAATACATAGTAAACATCCATGACTCAGGAACAAATATTCGCGCTCATCACACAAATATCTGCCCTTACTGACTGTACATGTACTTATACCCTTTTTAGGGTTCCGTGCCCGAAGGAGGCCCAACGGGACCATCCTAACTTTAATAGAGCTAATAGGCGTGTACAGAGCTACGAGTAAAGCACAGAATATGTGTTATAACGAATTTACTTACAATTTTTTAAAGAAATTAAATAATAAGTAAAGGGTGTCATAAGACATGTTTGTTTTTGTTGTATCGTAAAAACGGTAAAACACACAAGCTATATTACAAAACCTGAAGAAAATCATACATAAACTCACGCTTTCATTCCCAAAGTGGGATAGGCAGAGCTAAAAAATTATCAACAACTTTTAAAACTTGTTGATAATTCTGTAACCACACTTAGCACGCACGCACAATTAGGCTAAGATGTTTACCAGCGTATTAGTGACAGGTTGCAAGCCCATCGCCTAACAGTACTACAAGCCTTTATTCCCTTAGTCGCCTCTTACGACATCCACGGGAAGACATGGCGTGGCACTATTCTAACCCGGCAACCACACGGGGATAAACACAAACAAATACAAAAAAATGGTCAAGCACGACTTTTTTCTTGCGCTGATTCGACCCGAAATCGAATTCAATTTGGAATATAATAATATCTACTGTCCGACTCGCACTTGACCGGTTATTATTACAAGCTAAGATAACTTGTATCCATTTTAACTATACCCCAGATTTTTTAACCTAACCCAAGATCCAGGTCCAGGAACCAAAGCTGAAACTATGGATACCTTTCTAGAGATCTATTAAAATACTTATACGTCTTTTCTTTAATAACTTCACAATTATTTAGTTAACGTTCTCTTTCAGTCTCGCATAAACGGCTAAACTATTGTTTGTTAACATTTTTGATAGTTTGATAACACAAACACGACGCGCTGGCCTCGTTGGTAGTGACCCCTGCCTACGAAGCTAGCGGTCCAGGGTTCAAATCCCGGTAAGGGCAGATATTTGTGTGATGAGCGCGAATATTTATTCCTAAGTCATGGATGTTTACTATGTATTTAAGTATATATTTCTCTATATAAGTATTTATATCGTTGTCTAGTACCCATAATACAAGCCTAGAGCTTAAATTGGGACTAGGTCAATTGGTGTGACATTGTCCCCTGATATTTATTTATTATTATTATTTTTCCCAGAATCAGTTCACTATAATTAGGTAATAGGAAAGTCTTGTCCCGAAATATATATTAATCCCAATGGAAAAACAACATCTTTTTGACCAGGATAATGATGTTTTATTGGTAAAAGCTAATAGGTAGTTTATCTCCAGTTACCCGTGACGAGACAACAAATAAGTCTAAAATATCAGGTCTCATTTCGGCTCAAAGAGGCTTTCATGTCCAAAAGATCCTACTCAATGATTGGAAATATCGAATGACCGCGCGTTACAAATAAAAAATCTTTTTTTTGGCTCGAGGAGAAATGATACGTTGGGAAGAAGCTAAAATAATTCTTATAAGGTGATTATTAAACGTGCTGCATTGTGGCGTTATTTAGGTTTCACAAACACAATCTACAGGGTGCTAGTAAATACGATGCTGATATTGTTAACGCTTTTGGGACACGCTGTATTTTTATGATTGATTTGTTTAAAGAATACTTAACTACAGCGTGATATCACTTTCTACAACTGTAAGGTTAATATGTAATACATTGATATATTTTGTCTGTAGTTTTTTAGAAGAGAGATAACTATAAATTTAAACGAATTTAGCTCGTGCTCTGATTCACTTTGCGACACCTGTAACACGTGCCGAGTGATTGAACAATGCGATTATGAATTCAACTCACGATCCGGGAAACAGTTGGCTTATTAAATCGCTTTAACATTGCGATTGCGTACGTGTGTGTTTGTTACACGTGTACAAGTAGGTGACAAAATGTAATGGACATTTACTCCCACACAAGCTACGTGACGTGTGGACGGTAGTTTGGCTATGAAATATTGATGTGTTGGCTTTACCACTACACGGAAATACCGTAACCTTTAAGTGGGCTACCTTTTCACATTTAATACAGGCTGTCTGCATTCCAAACAAAGTTAAATGGATGTCGACATTTTTGGCGTTAGATGTACTTAGTCAAAAAAATGAGTGTTTTGTTGGTTTATGAATTTGATTCGCGCAATCGAATCGCGAATATGTACGACGTAAAATAATTTTCAGAAGTTAAACTTTTAGAAAATTTACCTAATTCTAAAGTTAGCTCATTTCTGTACAGTTACAGTTACTTACTAACCTTAGAAGTATATAATATGGGCAGTTCACGGATTGGAAATAAATGCGGCTTTGTCTCTTAATAATAGAAATGCACATTGAAATCCACTTTTTTCTAACAACTACCGTGGTAAAAAAAAAACAATTCGTAGATAGAGGATGTTTGAGTAACAGCTGGGAGCATAGCGTAGTTGTTGACTTTAAAAAATCAACTAACCGTGAATTTTAAACTAAAAACAGCTACCACCCGTTTACCCGCTAATGTGCCCCAGGTGTGTAATTATACTTGATAAATACTCAGGCCTCTAATAAAATGATTAAATACAAGGATGCTGTTTAGGTAACAACCTCATTTACAATTTGTCGACAGTTTGCAACGTCATTTCTCCGGATTAATGTTAAGATAATGTACATAAAAATTAGATAGATTATTTTTAATTTGCATTTTTTCGATTTTTTTTTTGAAAAAGATAAGTTTTAATTAGATATCTGTAGAAACAAATAAAATGCACAATATCGCTCGGGTCGGAATAGGGTATGGAATAACGTTGCAAAAGAGTAAAAAATAAAAGAACAGCATGTATACAAATAGTTTTAAGATTAAGAGTATGTTGGAGCAATAGTACCAGATTTCGAATTACTTTTCAGTGCTATTAGCATATTTAGTCAGTATTTAATATGATCCCGATCGATGACACGAAAGCTTTCTATTTCCCATTTTTAAACCCATAGTAGTTTTTTAAATAAAATGTGAAATAATCTTAATTCAGCTAGGGATCTTTTAGAAGTTCAGAGTAGGTACCATAATATTATCGACAATACAGTAAATATACTATAAACTTTAAGTTAACTATCCTACTAAAACAATACGTTATCCAGCTTTTATTACATAATATTTTACGATGTGACGATAAACGCATGTGCATCTAAAACCAAATATCGAAAATTTAAATTTTAACTAATAACTTCGATTAACTTATCTCGAATAGTTTTAAATAAATAAGAATTCCACAATTTCAACTATTAAATTCAATGTCAATTCAACTAGTCCTGTATATAAAACCACCTACATATTTAAAATATGTTCCTATTCAGACTGCCAAAAATAACAAGGATACCTGACTGTAACTGCAATAAGAATAAAGTTACCTGTAATTAGTTTATTAAAAAGGTTGAATATATATTTACCATCATCGCAGTATTATTATGCTGGGAAAACCTCTCTTTCAATCAAATCTATCAAAACATCACTACATTTTCAATGTCAAAACTAGTTGGAAAAAAAAATCTTTATGACAAGAATCTGTCAGTCTAATGGTATTTTACCTAAAGTGATTTTCATCAAAAAATACAATATTAAAAGAAGAGAATGATTAAGTGTATAAATAAATTATATGACCGTGCTCAAACATCAAACACACGAGTACCAATGGTAAATTTATTTTATTTATTTGTAAGAGGTCCCGACTATTATAGTCGTTGATTTAAAATTTTGGTATATGCTTAACAATATACAACCCCGGTGACAGTGAAACAATATTAAGGTTATCGATCTAGTACATACACGCATGACGGTGGAGAAGATAGTGAACTCTCATAGTAGATACATAGACATGTAGTAGTACATGGTAGTACTGTCGAGTTCCGACTAGTTAACTTGTCTTTTAAAAATGAGCTACTACCTAATAAGTAAGTTATAAAAAAAGCCTAACAAAGAATCATAATAAAGTATTGAAACAAATGAACGAAAAAACACCCTGTATTTTTCACAGAGCTCAAATGCATAAAACGGAACTAGTTATTTTTCATCCTCGTTCCATTGGTATTCTGAATTCAAATTTCCCACTACAAAAGCAATTTGCAATCAAATGGATCAGCCTGTTGAGTGGCTCTTGTGGAGTTCCAATGGTATTGAACATTGACAAGCGATTGTATTGGTTGTTTTACTACAAATCACTACATAGTATAAAACAAAGTCGCTTGCGCTGTCTGTCCCTATGTATGCTTAAATCTTTAAAACTACGCAACGGATTTTGATGCGGTTTTTTTTAATAGATAGAGTGATTCTTAAGGAAGGTTTATATGTATAATACATTCCACGCGGGCGAAGCCGCGGGCGGGTCGCTAGTAAGATATATAGTTGAATAAAACCTTTCTGTAATTTGCAATCTAATTAAGTAGGTCATAAGTCATTATTCTCCTGGTTCTTCTTATTTTCTTATTGGTGGTAGTTGTGCATGGTATGACAGTTTAGCTGCCACAATCTTATCCATTAAATTACCGCTAAGCAGCATTATTCGCATTGTTGTGTTCCGGCATAGGAATATGATAAATGGTAACGCATTTGCGATCTTAGGATTGCAGTCTTAACATTATAGACTTGAGAATGAAAATGTCTGACTTATACAGAGCAGAATTATATATAGAAATCAGTATAGTGTATTTTTTGTCATAACTAGTCTTTGACTTTATTTAGAAAACACATTTGAAATTTAATATTGACTAACTTGATCTTTTTACGAAAAATAAAAGCTTTATTTAAAAACAACGTTACGTTTCTAATAAACTAATCCAAATGTGATCACGTTAGATTAGTCCGAAACAATACATGAGAATAAAAGAAAAGCAAGACGTCGGATCCATTTGTACCAATTAAGTATTTAGGGCGTAGTAGGCGAAACATTTTCGCACGAGTTCTTTTTATACGAGCAACATTTAGTTCGTTTGCAGGTATTTAAAACGAAAATAAAAACGATAGTTTATATATGTGTAAGTAGTTTTTACAATAACAGAAGTGTTTCTTGTAGTTTAGTTTGAGTTCTGCAGAAATTAGTGTACACCGCCTGCTATTTATTTTTGTCTATTATTATTTATCTGTCCAAAGTTGTCTGGAAGAGATTGCTATTTAGCGGTAAGACCGCCTGTTGTATACCTATAGTTAAAACTGTACTGTTCCGAGGTTTTTTTTTTTGGTGTTCCATAAAGAGTATTTGTATTGTATTGTATTGAAATCCTATTGGCCTAGTTCTACTAAATTAAATAATTTATCCCAAACAAATATACAGGATGTTTAACTTATCAAAACTCAATTTCTATCCTTATAAATAACACGAATGATAAAATAAACTTCGAAAATTTTATAGCAAAGTTTGTTGTATAGCAAGGAGAAGGCACACAAGCACTCTGATGCACGCACTGGCCTTGTAACTGGTAAATTAAACCTAAAACCCATAGACATTTTAATTCTCAAAACTACAATCTCAAGATCAAACCTAAGGCTCCAAATGCGTTGCCACTCCTGAAGGCTAAGATGGAATGCCTCTATGCTAGTAGTTTTAACAGTTGTCTTAACCCCGCACTGGAACACGACAATGCGAACACTGCTGATTGGTGGTAGGTACCAAGTGGTGCTAATAAAAACTTTCATAGCCAAGAGCTCTGATTTTCGTACAAAATGGACTCACCTAGCGGGTTGGCGGCAGTTAAAGTGTTAAAAAGACTTGACTGATGCCTAATTCACACCACAGCAAGCAAGAGCCAACGATTCCTAAATAAATAAACGAAAAATCTTATCTTTAAAACTCCTCTCAGATGCAAAAATGACTGTAATAACAATAAACTGCCAATGCGCAATAGTTTGTAATAAAATCGACTTGCTATGCACACATTTGCCGATTGGTAAACATGAAAATATGAAACAGCCATGACTAGAGTACCAATATTCACACTTTATAATACAACTTGACTCTAGTGAGTTTTAACCTTTCGTATGCCGGAGAGGCTCGCATACTTGTACCCGTCGTCTGCCGGGCTATGACGTCATTGGTGTCACGTGACCGAGTTTATAGCTCCTAGCTCGAAACTGATTTGACGTTTCGAGCAACTGAATGCTATCTATGGAAGATTGAATTTTTTAGTTTTTTTTACAGTTAAATTAGAACCCTATCTTTAAGCAACTAGAATCCAATTTCAAATAACCCGATTAAGCCCCTTAGTGACGGATTCGGAACAAGGCATAGGACCAGGGTCGGTACGGATCCGGAACTAGGCATACGAAAGGTTAAACCCGCGACCTTTCCACATTACAAGGTTTATCATGACATTCCGAATAAATAAAAACAAGACCACGTGCGGGTAGGCCGACAGACTCACACAACAAGCCGACGAACACCCCCCACTTCAGTCTTCTCGTGACCACGGCTGTTGTAACAGTCGAAACTTCGAGGTAGATGTTTGTTTTGTTACGCGATTAAGACCCGTTTCATAGTTTAAGTTTGAACAAGATTTCGCTTGAATTGACAACATTTCATTTTGGTGACACCTGCAAATTACTATACGAATCGAAAGGGTTTTGCCTCCTGAACACGGCAAAATATTTATTTAAATTTATTTTTCTTTATTGACAAAATTACAAGTAAGTTAAAAAAAAATCGAGTTTTACCAATACTATGCCTGAATAGATATAATACCATTGCCTTTTTCACGAGAAAAAAAGCTGTCATACTTCAAGTTTGACATTGATACTATTGACAGATGGATAGATACTTGAGATCGGTTGACCGCCATTATTAAAAAGAAAAACTTTTTTTTTATACAGATTGGACTAACGTAATATGTCCATTGTGTCGTAGAAATGAAGTTACGCCCTTTTAGAATAAGAACATCTTAATAAATTAATAATAAAATAATTATACATCCTAGGGAAAAAATAAAACTATTAGTGTCTTCCTCCTTCCAAACAGTATCTATAAAACGAATAAAATTAAAGTCTTGAAAATATGAAATCTTGTCAATTACTGACATTCATATAATCGAATCTATCATTTCATTTTTGCCGTGTGGTGCCGGTAGAATAGAATAGCACCACCCCATATCCTCCCGTGGGTATCGTAGAAGGCGATTAAGGGATTAAGGGATTATTACATTGGAAAGATCTCCTCCGGGCGGGATAGGCGTCGTTAGCATTGGGCTGCTACCTATCTAGGAGAAGGAAAACTCCGAATTCAAACCCGGCGGGATAGGCGTCGTTAGCATTGGGCTGCTACCTATCTAGGAGAAGGAAAACTCCAATTTCAAACCCGACCCTGCAAAATGGACCATGCGAGCACCATTTAAAAAGTTTATACCCCAGGAGGGTACTGGCAATGCCAGAGAATCCCTCCCCAGGCCTAGCCTGGGCAGCCCTTCGTACTCTGGGGGGGGCAAAATAGTGCGCGTATGTTCGGATCCCTCCGGGGATCGGAACGGCGGCGATGCCGTTTGCCACGCGTCACGCTGTGTTCGCAGGGGGGTTGGCAAAAAGCGGGCCGCTGAAAGCCGCCTTGCTACGATGAATGTTTGTGGAGGGATGGAACATAAATTAGATGAGGTATGTATGATGATGAAAGAGAGAAAGCTAGATGTTCTATGTGTGACTGAGACGAAGAAAAAAGGGGTGAGTACGTCCACACACGGAACCTTGACGGCATTGTGGTCCGGAGTTCCGGTATCCGAGCACGGTCGTCAGGGAGTTGGTATCGTACTCACAGAGCAAATGGCTGAATGTATGCAAGAGTATGAATGTGCGAGCCCAAGACTTCTCTGGGTGAGACTCAAGGTAGGTCTCACCCGTTTATTCGTAATTGGGGCTTATGCCCCAGATACGAATAAATCGAAAAAAGAAAGGGAGGAGTTTTGGGAAAGTTTGCATGAGGTTTCAACAAAATGCAAGGAGAATGAAAGGATGATTTTGCTAGGTGATTTTAATGGTTGGACAGGCGTGCAAAGGGATGGTTATGAATCGGTACTGGGTAAGTATGGTGATGAGCGAGTGAACGAGAATGGCAAATGCCTTCTCAATGTATGTTTGGCTAAGAATCTCTGCGTGACAAACACTTTGTTTGATCACAAAGAGATTCATCAGTATACATGGAGACGGCAGAATGAGAAGTCTATGATAGACTTGATGATTGTGGATGAACGGCTGCGTAACAAAGTTGTAGATACCAGAGCATTTCGAGGAGTTAGCGTAGGTTCAGATCACTACTTAGTGGTAACACGAGTAAGGGGTCTGTTCACACGTTGGCGCCATCGTGTTCCCGTACCTACCACTGCGTTAGAGAGGATAAAAGTAGAGAAACTGAAAGACGAAGTTATACAAGATGAGTACGTAAGAAAGCTGAAAGATTGTTTTGAATGTGTCAATAAGATGAATGACAGTGAAGTTGAGAATAATGTTAATAATGTATGGGAGATTATGAAGAATGGCATGGTCAAATCGGCCACTGAAGTATGCGGTGTAGTCAAAAGAAGAAAAAGCAAGAATGAACGTCCGGAATGGTGGGATAGAGAGGTAGATGATGTAGTGAAAGAGAAGAAAAAGTGTTGGTTGGATTTTGTAGCTGTAGATCCAGGACAAGATCTAAGCGACAGAAAGAAAAAAGAGTATAATAGATCAAAGAAAAGAGTGAAAGACGTTGTGGCTAGAAAGAAAGATTTACTGAATGAAAAGTATGATAGGAGTTTCTCTGACAACTTCCGGTCGAATATTAAACTCTTTTGGAGCTTGATTAAATCGGCTCGGGGGAAATCAGAGAAAACTAAATTAAGCGCGGTGAGGGATGAGTCTGGAAACTTAATATGTGAGGAAGAAAAAATGCTTGATAGATGGAAAACTTATTTTGAAAGCTTGTTTGAATGCGAAGATATTTCTCGTGAGCCAGAAAGCATGAGTAAAGGTGCAAGCAGCGAAGATGAAAGTGTGATTAGTATGAGTGAAATCATGAAAGCATTAAAAAGTATGAAAGCGGGAAAATCAGCAGGTTGTGATAGAGTGTCGATAGAAATGCTGAGGAGAGGAGATGGCCTGGTGGGTAGTCTGTTGTACCGCCTTTTCAATGCATGTTGGAGAAGCGGCCGAGTCCCGGAAGATTGGGTCAAGGCCGTTATCGTCCCACTGTATAAAGGAAAGGGGTCACAGCAAGACTGCAAAAACTACCGCGGTATCAGCCTCCTTAGTGTTGTCGGCAAAGTATATGCGAAGATTTTAATTGAAAGGGTATTGAATGTTACGAATGACAAAATCTGGGATGTACAAGCGGGATTTCGAAAGGGAATGGGATGTACGGATCAGGTCTTTTCACTACGGTCCATCACAGAAAAGTTCTTGGCTGTCAACCAAAAGGTTTTCTGTGCTTTTGTGGACCTGGAAAAGGCCTATGATAGGGTAGATAGAAAGGAGTTGTGGACGGTGTTGTCTATGTATGGAGTGAGCAGCAACCTGGTGCAGGCTTTGAGGTCCCTTTATGAGGGCTCCAGAGCCTGTGTCAGGATCAATGGGGCATACTCGGCCTGGTTTAACATCTCTAAAGGTGTTAGACAGGGCTGTGTTGCCTCACCATGGCTGTTCAATCTATTCATGGACAGTTGTATGAGGGATTTGAAAGAGTATGATAAGGGTTTGCGTGTGCAAGAGTTGCTAATCAAATGCCTCTTATATGCCGATGATCAAGTTATACTTGCCCCATCGGTACTTGAGTTGCAGGAGATGTTGACAGTGATGAATGAGGGATTTAAGCAAAAGGGGATGAAAGTAAATGTTGCCAAGACCAAGGTCATGGTGATAGAGAAGGATGAAGAGATGACTGAGTGCGTGATAAATGTAAATGGCGAATTAGTAGAACAAGTGAGCGAATTTGTGTACCTGGGAAGTGTGTTTACAAGAGATGGTAAGTGTGAGAAGGATATCGAGAGGAGGGTAAATGCGGGGAATCAAATTAATGGGGCACTGTACTCCTTTGTGAGCAGACAGGGCGTTTCACAAAAAGCCCGGCTGGCTGTTCACAATGGAGTGCTGGCCCCCACCCTGATGTATGGTAGTGAATGTTGGGTGTGGCAGGACAAGCATGTAAGTCGTGTAAATGCAGTTGAAATGCGCTCTTTGCGTAGTATGTGTGGTGTGAAACTGATTGATAGAGTTAGAAATGAAAAAATCAGAGAGAAGTGTGGAATAAAAGAAGATGTAGTGACTAAGATTGAAAAGGGCATGCTTCGATGGTTCGGTCATTTGGAAAGGATGGATGAGGGAAGATTGACGAAAGAGATATACAGATCGAAAGTGTGTGGAAGGGTCGGAAGGGGCCGCCCTAGGCGTACTTTTTCGAATCAAATCGGAGAAATACTGGAAAAGGGCCGAATCTTAAGTACCCGAAACCGACGTGCGTGCATGACTCGATGTATGAATGTTGAAGAAGCGAAGGAAATTTGTCAGGATCGTAGCAAGTGGAAAGAAGTGGTCTCTGCCTACCCCTCTGGGAAACAGGCGTGATTTAATGTATCATTTCATCGAATTTCATTTTTAGGTTATTTTAAGCATGTCGCACTGCCAGATCAAAAGAGTAGTAACTCAAAATACACACTGTACTTTAAATTTGTATTTTACTGTATTTCTAATGAAAAAAAACTACGCAAATATGTTTGGTAACAATCGACAAAGGGTAAGCGATTGTTTGAATTATCATTGACAGCTATGTTTATTTCTACAAAAACTTTATTTCGCACTGCCAGATCAAAAGTGTAGTAGCTCAAAATACAACTGTATTTTAAAATAAACTTTAATACTTACGTCTAAGCTTTAAACCAATCTAACAATGATAAAACACTCTACGAAATGAGTGTCGATGATTCAAGGGTTTATTTTGTTACTGAATTATCGAAGTAAAGTCTAATTCTATGGAACTTGCTAACTATGTAAACAAACCGCCATATTGAAATTGTCTCTGAATGATGAATTTACTAGTGATGGGCAATACTCCTTTACTTATGTCAAACCATATCGAATAATAAAATACCGAACGTAAAAAACAAGTAGTTACTTATTTCTAATTTGTTTAATCACGATCTGAAGAAAAATCGGTACTTGAAGATGATATATCACCAGTATTTATTACAAAAGGTGCCGTTATAATCATCTGTGAGTGTGATCAGCGTGGGTGTAGGGGTCTTAATATATCGCCAACTTTAGCCACAACACTACCCATCATAGACAATTGTAGAATCTAAAAGAAACAAAAGCGTCATTCCATCAGGTCCTAATAACCTAACTTATTGAACCATTTAAACTTTTAATGAAATATCCAAGATAGAGTTATATATTTGGAGATTTTGTATTTTACAGTAACGACCGTTTCAATAGTTTATTGTTTCAATGGTGTTTGATGAGGTGGTCCGAAAATTCAAGGAGAAACAGTGACAAAACAAAGTTAAGTCTTTTGTTTACATAGTTAGCAAGTTCCATAGAAATACACTATAGTCAAACACTTTCAGTTAATCCTAAACTGAAAACGATCGGAACGCATTTACGCCACGATTGTTACAAAGAGAATTCTTGACCCAAATGTGAATGTGACCCGATTTAGGGACACAAGCCAGTAGTTTAAAATATCGGCTTCGAGGAAATCCAATAAACGTTCAATGGAAGGGATAACATGTTCAGTATTCAATGACCCTCACTTCAATGCCGTCGCAGAATCCTGGGTTCTCATCAACCACACAGCTTCACTATGGTCTGTAAACTTTGCACTTCTGTACCTTATAAAGCTGTGCGGCTGATGAATTCCCGAGTAATGGTCCACAAGATTTCAGAGATGTTAATACATTTTGGTAAAAGCAAAATTGCTTACATCGTCAGCTATATAAGAAAAAGCTACTGTAAAGTTCATAAATCAAATAGATAAAAAAAAGTTGTACAGTTATTGAGCAGCAATCAAATGTATTACATGATTACATTATCTTTGTTTTTATGTATTATTTCAATATTTATATTATTAATTATGAGTAGAAAATACTTAGTGTTAAAACACTAGCTATGGTTTCGCATCATCATGTCAGCCGAAAGACGTCCACTGCTGCTGGACATAGACCTCCCCCAGGGCTCTCCACTCAGACGGGTCTTGTGCTTTTTCTCGCTCCCGCAATCTTCACATACTAAGAATGATAATAACAAATATTGTATATCTCAAAACTTGAAATTCAATAGGCATAACTAATAATAATATAGAACCTACTTTGTCCACCCTGTATTTCAACGCAAGCATTTTATAAAAACTTGGACCCAAGTGGCTCTTTTTGCGCGTCACATAAAACATTTACCGTAGCTTTGTCAAGCGTATATAAGAGAAAATAAAGATAATAAGATTCGCGTGCCCAAAGTACTGCCACAACCTTAGGTACAAGCCGAAATAATAAAAAACATCCCTAGAGGCGCATTGGACAAAAATAACTTCTACGGTACGGTGAAATGAAAATAACTGGAAATAGCTATAATAAGAGGTCAGGTTCGGACAGTTTTGAGCATTTTTAGGATTGAATTCCAAACGTGTACAACATTCAAACAAATTAAATGGGATCAAACGTTTCCGAGTACTAAATGGATGCAGAGATTAAAGGTAGGTAATGAAGGCTCTTTTATGTAAAAAAAATAATTAACTACACCCTTTACATTGTACAAAATATTTTTGATAAGCTTAATTAAAGGTTAATTGTTCGTTCGCACAGTATCGCGCGGTTATCCTAATTGATCCTTATTAAGAATCTAATCTTAGCATCTATCCCACTTTTTTTTTCAACCATCCTGTTTTCGCAATCATATTATGTTTAACAGTTCAACCGCTTTTAATGTCAAGTAAATAATGATATTTCTATAAACATTTTAATTAATTAAATGCCGTGTGGTTGCTGGCTTAGAATTTATTGTGCCACTCCATGTCTTCCCGTGGAAGTCGTAAGAGGCGACTAAGGGAATAAAGGCTTGTAGTACTGTTAGGCGATGGGCTTGCTACCTGTCAATAATATACACTGTTAAACATCTTAGCTTATTGTGCAAATTGTGGTTACAGAGTTATCAACAAGTTTTTAGAGTTGTTGGTAATTCTGTAGCTCTGCCTACCCTACTCTGGGAATGAAGGCGTGAAGGTATGTATGTATTTTAATTAAAAACGACATTGTAATAATATTAATAATGTAGAAATTTATCATCCTATAAATTTACTGTTGTCTTTCCCATCCAATATTGGGAAAATTGTGGGACGGAAAGGTCGACGCACCAGATGGGCGAGATAAAAATGTGCCCGCGTAATATCGAGCGATTTAAGGACCGGGTGATTCCACAGAATTTATGTCACGTGTGTAAAAAGTACTAATATTAGAAGAGGGCTATGGCAAATATTTCGGTCAAGTTGGTTTTTTAGGGTTCCGTAGTCAAACTAGTAATAGTAGTAGTAGTTGCGCTATGTCCGTCCGTCCGTCCGTCCATCCGCGGAGACTATTAGTATTAGAAAGCTGTAATTGACATGCATATACATATTAGTCACACTAACAAAGTAAAAAAAAAAAACTGAAAAATAAATGTTTTTATTGTACCTGCCCTACACGTAACGTTCGGGTGTATGTTTTGTGTAGGATGTCGTTGGATAGGTCTTTCAAAGATATTGCGGGTTTGTGAAAAAAAAACTATTAAGGTATCCGTTTATGAAATATTAAGCTTTATAGCGCAATTTTTTTTTAAAGTTAAGTGCTTAATACAGCTAAAACTACAAATACTACAAATCTGAAATAAAACTTTAAATGAAAGCACATATAATGAATTGAATAGGAAAACTATCACTAATAAGTAGACTTCAGTGGTTATTGAGTTACAAACGGTTTAAATGTTTAGGATAAAGGGGGTCGGAGACCCATACTGTCATTATACCAAAAAACGCGGCTTACTACATACCTAATAATAGTAAAATATTTTTTATCTAAGCATATTTTATAAGTGCTCTAAAATGTGTTCAGAAACCATAGAAAATGACCAGTAGGTATTATTACAACCAAATTTACTATGAGAACTCTCTTGTATGTGGTAGTTGGTAAAATCTGTACTGTAATGTTATTACAGTATCGATTTCTGTAAGGTTATGAGTTTAAATTGGGAACAGCTGTCAATAATAAAACACTACATATATTTACTGTTTTTTAAAACAAAAAGTATTTCAGTCGTTAAACCGCGAGATCTCGCAAGTTAACTTACTGGAAGGAGGTATTTAATCAATGTGGTGAAAAACGGAACAATCGCAAAGTAATTTAATAACTTGTATTGAACAATTTTTAACACTTTGAAGGAACATTATAAATCACTTTACACACCATTATACAGGGTGTCTCTTAATACCAACGATAAAAAGAAGATTGAAATTACTTAATCTGGTCATCCACAAGCCGACGTTACTTTAAGCGACACCCTGTACATATAACGGTCTTATTATTAGGTATATCGTTTATCTGGAGTATGTCTCGACTGTCACGGCAGTAGTATTTTAGAGTGCTTATTGCACGGCATCCGCCCCTAGAGGGCTTAAGCTATTTAGCAATTCTAGGATCTAGAGCATTACTCAAGAGTACGTTAAGAGCTTCTTGCGGATGCTATGTCTAGTAGCGGGGAAGTTACGACGTCCACGTGTCGGTTCAATTGATGAAATAATTGTACTTAAGTATATATTTAATAATGAATTTATATAATCTTTACTTTATTTTTATTTATTTATAAGTTTTGCTGTCCTGCATTTTTCTTAGCATTAATCATTGGACCATTTATACACACATAAAGTTTATCACATCGCAAGAAGTGGCTCTACTTTTAACTTCCCACGGCATTCGTGTAGTTTGAAGTTCTTTACAACAGCTTAGACAACCTGACGACTCGATATTTAATCTACGGCGTTGACTTAGGGTCCAATTTTGTAACATTTTATCGTTACATCTGCGACGGTGTCAGTAACGCGTGTCAGTGCCGGTTAAGGTGGGTCCGCATTTGTGATAATTCATCGTAAATCGCTCGTCAGTGCCGGCTATGTGGACGGTATTTGTCATGTTACGACGTACCGTCGCGATATGACCCATCTCGCATGTTACACTGTCCACATTAAGCGTAACAAGTCTTGTAGATTTGCGACGCAGTCAGATCTAATGGAGCCCTATAGTCTAGATCCACCTTTACAAACCTGAAGTTAAAGTAATTAAAGCATAATTTTATATTTTGCAGGTTTCCACACAAATAAAGCTTATAATATCGCAAGATGTCCCCTTTCTTTAACTTTCTCCAGCATTAGTTTAGAAAGTTCCTTCACAACGTGTAGTTGTTGAGACCGAGAAAATTGAAACATTCACTGCACGTACTAAAAGCCCTAGGGAGAAAAGTTAGCTTGTCAGCTCGGAAACAATAAAACTTGTAGGTGGCAAGGGTGTTGTCGTAAAAATTCATTACCAACACGACGTTGCGGTGTTATTCTGCGTTTTAAGGGTATTGTTATTATTAGGCATCGGAGTTTTTGTCGCACGGTAAGACTAATAGCAAGCTATGGAGTCGTCATTTGCCATAAATCTAAACTCTTATTCATATTCATACTCATTTATTTATTTAATTATTTAGGTTTTTTTATAATCAAGGACAACAACGTTGTAGAGTTTAGAAACGATTATTTAATGTTATATTTGGAAAATAAATATTACAATAAAAAATAATAAGATTTAATTACGAAAATTTATAAACAAACAAAAGATACATTAAAACACGGCAGAAGGGAATGTTTTAGTCCACACTAGTGGCGAATTGTATGTTAAAATGGTTCAAATTATGAATTTATAATCTAATAGTTTTTTTTTTTATATAGGTTGACTAAGATAATTATACACGACCGACCGCTATAGAGGCATTTTAAGATAAATTAAATAAATGAGTATGAATATGAATAAGAGTTTATATTTATGGCAAATGACGACTCCATAGTTTGCTATTAGTCTTACCGTGCGACAAAAACTCCGATGCCTGGTTATTATGTATAGCGAGGAGACGGCAATCGAGCATACAAGCCATACATAAGCATTCTCAAGACTGAAAAACTAATAAACCGTATTGGCCGTATTAATAAACTCATCTTGGTTGAGATGTCAGACACAAGACACGTCAAAATTGACGGCTTTCTTTGTGTTGCCGTTTGCTTTGACGTGTCTCGAGATGGGCATCTCAGTCAAGACGAGTTTATTAATACGGCCATAAGAATGCGTTACCAACCCTAAGGACTAAGGTATGCCCGTGCTAGTAATTTTACCGGTTGTCTTAACCCACATTGGAACACTGCTGTTTGGCAACACTGCTGTTTGGCGGTAGGTTAAAGGTTAACATGGTGGTAATGATCCAAATGGACCTTACCCAAGGTCCTACCACCATGGAAATGGTGACATTCGATTTCACAGCTGTGTAGATGATAACTAGGGTTAGGATTTTGGTGGCATTTCTTGGGCTTAGAATCCATGGAGCCGCTTTTTCCTACATACATGACACATTGATTTTGACCTTCAGTATGGTCATATTTCAAAATGAACTAATTCAATTTTTATGTCGGTTTTTCGTTCCCTACTAATATTTGCTTGTTTGTAACGCTTTCAAAGTAGAGATATCCTCCATACCAAAATTGATTTAAATTGGTTTAGCGGTTTAAAGAATAAATTAATTTTAAAATATTAAAATACTGAAGGTCAAAATCAAAGTGGTATGTATCACAATAAATAGAAAATAGCGACTCCATGGATTCTAGAACCACGATTTGCCACCAAAAGTCCTAGCTCTAATGATAACAATGACTAGATTATGAACTTTTTAAAATAATTTCCAAGAAAAGAAAAAGATGACCTAATAATATTAATAACGGAACCCTTAACAAGGCCAGGCCTAATTATTTTCACGTAACGTTCATTATTATTCCTTAAAGAGCCTACTTATTAGTTGCTTTTCTTTTCAAATAAAGATAAAAAGGACTGGTCTTGGATGGTCTCGACCGAAGCGCTAGTAGATTCACTCCATATTACCGACGTGTAAAAGAGCCCTAACGTAACCAATTTACTGAATAAATATTTTGAATTTTGAATTTTTGACTACGAGCAATCAAATATAATACGTAACTAAAAACAAAAGAAACATAAAATACGTTAACATCATGTTCAAACGTTCGAGAACACTCACAGTTCATAATATCAAGACATGGAAAGATTTTTTGAAATATAACACAAAGATATTGAGAACACAAACTCATATTACCAAGGCACCAGAAGTAGTCTAGACAAAAATAACACTCGTCCATTTAAACAAAAGACTTTTTAAAGTGCTTCCACACTTATTACAGCAGCTTTTCATGTTCGCCCACAGCGAGACATCTTGAAGACAAACATTTCAAATAATTCTAGAAAGCGCTCGGGCTTGTTTTTAAAAGTGTTCAATTCTATAACTTACCTAAAGAACATACAATCAAGGTAACCCTGGTGCTTAAAAAAACGAAAAAAAAGGGTAGATAGGACTAATGAGTAAACATAAGCCTTATAAATATAATTTGACGTAATATTAGAAAAATCTGACAAATTGCATACTACTAGCTACGTCAATGACTATACTGAATGTTTTCTTAGATAATTTGAATGACAGATTTCAAACTGACGTTACTAGAGGTGATTTTTTGTCTTACAAACTATCGTTATCTTTGCGTGTAATGTATACTTAGTGCAATGCTTAACAATCAATAGATTTATCAAAATAAAAAATGAGCAAAGCGATGACCTCAAACCGAATCTCGTGACACACACAAGGCTTTAGCACAAGTAACGACAGTTCAAAATTAAATTCGACAAGCTGCGATAACAAATAGAAGATGACGGCAAGGCTGCCACTATTAACAATTGAGAAGCAAATATTATAACCGAGTTATTTTTGTAATAATTCTGAATTACAATTATCAATTTTGTTACTTGATATAATAACGATTTTTTATCGATAACCCTCACCTCTAGCAAATATGGCATATTGATTGATACAACATTGTAAAGGCGTGTATTAAAAAAACATAAATAATAAAAAAAATGCGGTATCTTAAGCTTATAACTTATAATAGTATCTACAAATTTGAATGTTTGAACAATCTGCATTTTATAGGAGATTTTATTTTTCCCTGCATTTTTTTCCCTTTGGAAAAAATAATAATATCGTTAACCGCATTACAAAGTTACATGTAGTCATAAAGTGACATCTGTCATTCTAACCATCTAAGGAAGAATTGAGTATAATAGTTGTCTTTTTTACCTCAAAGCAATCATCTTATTGACATGCGCTTGTCGCCTCACGGAAGCGTAACAACTCGTTTCATCGCGCCTACCCTCATTTTCGCATTACAATTCCATTCAAGTAAATGTAGACCGGGGGAGGCGTGGAGGGGAGGCAGGTCTAAAAATAAACCAACGCTGACAATGCATGATACGGTAACATGTATTTCATTACTTATGTAAATTTATTTTCTTCTCGGTAAATAATTTCGTGCTTCGTTTAGCAATTTTTTGGGAATTTGTTCTATTACGGGTTCGATTGAATAAACAAGATATTAAATAGCTTAGGATGAAGGTAAAATGAGATTTACGTTCTTTTTTAGTTTTATTCTGGATCGATTCTAAAATTAAATGATGACCTACATTATTTTTATATATTTTTGTAAGTGAGCTGTATGTACCTGACCATGATGTCTTGATCATTGTGGAGACAAAAGGATACAATTCTAAGTTACAAATTTAATCTTAAGTCTCAATAACATCTCCTACTTATTCATATTTCATTGATGTTTTTATAAATATGGATAATACATACATACATACATTAAATCACGCCTGTTTCCCAGAGGGGTAGACAGAGACCACTTCTTTCCACTTGCTACGATCTTGACAAATTTATTTCACTTCTTCAACATTCATATGAATAATAAAAGGCTAAGAAAATACCTACTCATAAAGAACGTGCCGTAATTCTCTGAACGTGCATTAACAGGCGTATTAGGTCCCGCATTAATTATATAACATAAGGCGAAGTAACACAAACAGAGACGCGTGCCGACACAGCCGGTGAATTAACTATGCAAAATTCTTCGAGAAAACACTTTGTGCTTGGTGAACTTTACGGTTATTTTTTCTTCACTGGGGCTTTATTGTATTGCGGCGGTGTATATATGGTCTACAAAAACGCTGCAATGCGCAATATATTGCTAGTTCAGAAAACAAAGCTAAGGCCTCTTGGAATATAGTTAAACGAAGATTTGGCAGGGCGTTTGATAATGGTAACATAACTAAAATGAACGATGAAAATAATATTAGTATTCAAGGAGGTCAAGACATTGCCGACTTTCTAAACAACTTTTTTATTGATAGTGCAAATGATCAAAATACTAATATTAATATCAATACCATCAGGTCGAAACACGTTAATGATTTGGTCGCTGTCTCGTCTAGCATATTTCTTATGCCGACTTCCCCATGCGAGGTGAACAAGGCCATTACAGGTCTAAAAAATAAAAAATCCACAGGGTATGACAGTATAACAGCTGAATGTCTTAAGTCGGTATCTTCGATTATTGCGAAACCCTTGGCGTACATTATTAACCTATCTTTCGAATCAGGAGAATTTCCCGAGAGACTCAAGCTCTCGGTTATTAAACCGTTTCATGAAAAGGGACTAAAGACAGACAGGAATAATTATAGGCCAATTGCCTTGATTCCAGTTCTATCCAAACTTTTTGAAAGAATTACGTACTGCAGGTTGTTGGCATTCTTTGATAGACACGAGGTCTTGATTCCTGAACAATATGGCTTTAGGTGTAATAAATCCACCACTTTGGCCAGTTTTGTTTTATTAAAGTGTATCCTTAATAATTTAAATGCAAAGAAACCTACTTCATGCTTGTTCATGGATTTAAGTAAGGCATTTGATTTCGTTGATCATAGTATATTACTTGATAAATTATATGTGTATGGTATTAGAGGCCCAGCACACGAATGGATTCGTACATATCTATTTAATAGGAAGCAAATAACAAGAGTGTCTCAAATAGACAAAACAACCAGTACTATAACACACTATGACTCTTGCGCTAGGTGCTATAAAAGAGGGGTGCCACAGGGCAGTATTCTGGGGCCCTTATTATTTCTGGCTTACATCAATGATTTGCCACGAGCCACAAAACAAAAATGTGTGTTGTTTGCAGACGATACGACTATTATTTTGAGTGCGATGATCCCATGAATTACGAGTCACAAATAAATAGTGGTTTTAAACATATTTTAGATTGGTTATCTACCAATAAACTACATATTAATATCCTTAAAACAAAAATAATGCAGTTCTGTACAAATAAAGCCAAAAAATTAAGATTGAATATCACAAACGGCAATGATAAAATAGAGCAAGTAGAGAGCACCATATTTCTGGGTATTGGTTTGGATGAGCACTTAACATGGAATGGCCATATTGACTTATTATGTAAAAAAAATCACAAGTTTATATTTGCTCTAAAAACAGTCAAAAATACAACTTCAAAAGATATGGCTGTTACAGTATATCATGCTTATGTATGTTCTCAAATTCGATATGGTATTGTTTTGTGGGGAAACTCGACCAACGCGGTCAAGGTATTTGTAGCTCAAAAAAAATGCTTAAGAGCAATCTGGGGCCTTAGACAAACAGATTCGTGTCGGCCAATTTTCATAAACAAGGAGCTTCTAACACAACCAAGCATTTATATTTATGAAGTAGGCAAATTTGTAAAAGAGAATATGTCATTGTTTAAGCTCAGGGACAATACTAATAAAAGATCAGCAACACATATGCCATTGTCAATGCCAGGTCCAAAACTAAAACTGTACCGAAATAATTCCTACTACATGGCATCGTTGATATTTAATGCGATACCAAAAGAAATAAGCGACTTACAGTTGCATCAATTTTGTAATAGGTTGCGATCTTGGCTGGCTGAAAAACGTTTTTATACTGTGAAAAAGTTCCTTGAAACTAGCACCTGTAGATTTGTAAGATATTAAAATATTGAACTGGAATTTTATGTTAGTCCCTATAATGTCAAACATGATTTAAATAAAAAATACCTAACAATAGTTTACATTATTATTAAGCTAAAATGTCACTAACATTTGCGCGCCGTATTGTTAACACCACCTGTAATTACCATATTCTTGCAAATAAATAATTATTCTATTCTATTCTATTCTTTAATTATAAAATACCATTATTCATGGTTGTATTGAAATTCGGATTGATCATATTTATTTAATTTACCCTTATTCAAAAAGCAAAGGAGGCTTTAAACCCGGTCTGTCTAATTGCACTTCAACTTTTGCGGATATTTAGTCAAAAGTATGGTTAACCTTCTTTCTTTTAGTTTAAAAAAAACCGTGTAGATTCTTTGAGGTTAGGCATAACCGTTATAAAGACATGTTCGGAACCTATCCGTGGCACGAACCCTTAAAACGATCTCACGTTTTCATACATTATTTTACGTACCTACAGTATAATACAGGCACGGGGTGCCACCAATCGCCATACACATTTCATTCTCATTTCTATGATGATGCGTAAACGTTATATACTCCATAGAAGGTAAAAATTCTATACTCGGTGTTCAGGAAAATGACCCGACATACTTTAGATTCGTTAGAAGCCCTTTATTTGGGAAGTGTCATCAATTTCCAAGGGTGTTTTTTTTTAATGCTTGGATCGTTGAAAACTACATATAAATTAAATTCCTCCGCGGAAAAATAAAAACAAATAGTTTCATCTTAAGTTAGCTCTAATGTCCCTGTCAAAACACGTTAAGGATCTCGACCTTATCGACTGTTCTCTCTTGTGGGATAGACAGCTCTTCGAGGTGAGTCACTGCGCGTTCTATATCGGTATAAGTTTTTTTCCTAGTCAATACCAAAACATTACTTTTTCAGGTGCTTGCGCTGCCTCTCATTGAGCATGCTGATGTGTGCACCACTAACATCGAATTTTCATACACAAGTTTGAAAAAAGAACGAGTTAATAGTTAATGGTGGATAGTCTTTTGAATCAATCCTGCGATTATTTAAATAAATAAATAAATATCAGGAGACAATTTCACACCAATTGACCTAGTCCCAAACTAAGCTCTAGCCTTGTATTTACTATGGGTACTAGACAACGATATAAATACTTATATAGAGAAATATATAACTAAATAAATAGAAAACATCCATGACTCGGGAACAAATATTCGCGCTCATCACACAAATATCTGCCCTTACCGGGATTTGAACCCAGGACCGCTAGCTTCGTAGGCAGGGTCACTACAAACTAGGCCAACGCCGTCAAAGTCAAATTTAATCAAAGTCTAGTCGTCAATTGTTTACTTAACCTTGAACACTGAATATTTTTTCTAAAATCTAGCTTATCATGTCAGCCAGTCAGCAAAGCCGAATAATCCGTAGCTGTTTGTTCAATGTTTCATTTTATTTGAAAAGTTTTTTGAGACTGTTGAAGACTGTGCGAGTCTTATAAAAAGAGGCTTAAGTCAATTTTTAGGAAAAATATGTAAAAAATGATAAAGATATATTTTACTGTTTCTTTTTTATTTCATAACTCATCATATTATATTAAATGAGATGTTAGTTACTCTGCATACAAGGCTAACGGTCCCGGGCTTCAAATCCTAGTAAGGGCAGATATTTGTGTGATGAGCTCAAGTATTTGTTATGTTTATATTTAAGTGTTGTTTTTTTATCTATATGTATAAGTTACCCGTGTGGTTGGTGGGTTAGAATAGTCCCACTCCATGTCATCTCGTGGATGACAAAAGAGGCGATTAAGGGAATAAAGGCTTGAAGTACTGTTAGGCGATGGGCTTGCAACCTGTCACTAATACGCAGGTAAACATCTTAGACAGAATACAGAATACAGAATACAGAATTATCAACTAGTTTTTAGAGTTGTAGGTAATTCTGTAGCTCTGCCTACCCCTATCAGGGAACGAAGGCGTGAGTTTATGTATGTATGTATAAGTTAGTTATCGTGGTCTAGTACCCATGGTACAAGCTTAGAGCTCACTTTGGGACTAATTCAATTCGTGATACATTGTGCCCTGATTACTTAAATATTTATTGAACATTTGCTTACACAGAAAGCAGAAAACTCGTCTAATAAAGTTAATACCAGCACGTGTATAAAACGGACCAAAAACCTTAATATTTCCCGACCATATCGCTTTACGCGATCCCCAAAAGGGTTTAGGTTAACACTTCCTTACTGCGGATTTTGTTGAAATAATAAAACGTACTGTATTTGTAAGGAAAACAAACTACGCAAACATATTATGGTAACAATCGACAAAGGGTAAGCGTTTGTTTGAATTATCATTGACAGCTATGATTATTTATACAAAAACTATAGGTATTTCGCACAGACAGATCAAAAGTGTAATAACTCAAAATTTAACTGTATTTTAAAATAAACTTTACGACGACGTTGTAACGTCTATGAGCTTGAAATAAAACGAACAATGATTTTGAGTTGATACTGTCTTGATCTAGCAGTGCGATTTGTGCAACGTACGTCCGAATCGCTACCACCACGTACAGCCACGCAGCAGTATTCGCATTGTTGTGTTCCGGTGTGGGGATAAGAAAATTGGTGAAATTATAAGCATAGAGGCATTCCATCGTAGTCCTCAGGGTTGGCAACGCATTTGCGGTCTTCGAATTGTAATCCATTTGTAGTCTTGTTATTATATTATATCGAACTCGGCCGCCATTACTGTCACGTGAATAAGAGCTATCATTAGGGATATCAGGGATGTTCGCAGCCGCTGGGGTCGATGGGTTTCATACCACCATGCGCAAGCGGGCCGCATCCCTGGTGCGCCGCGTGCGGGCCAGCCCCCACATCATCCTCAGCATGATAGGGAGTAGGGTAGACTGCCCCTATTTGCGTCACTGCTGTGGGCTACATGCTCCATGTAGTCCATGTAGTTCATTATAGGTTTAAGTGTATTTTATTAACACATAGGATTAAGCAAAAACTAACAATATGAGTTGTAACTATTTTTACTCGAAATAAATCATTATTATTATTATTATTATTAGACCCCGCTATCGGAGGTGCAAAATGGTAGCTGTCAAGTTCTAGGGATGGGTAAAAATATTCATGATATCGATATCGATATTCTTACTTTTTCTGTACAATTAATTTTATATATCCTATATTATTTTTTGACTACAATTTAACATGTTTTTTTTGGAATCCATTATAATCATTGTCATCAAAAATGTAAACCATTATCAGTACAACAAAAACACTATGGTTGCTATTTTACTTTTCTAATGTTTCGGGTTGCAGCACTACTGCCCTGCAGCCCGAAACATGAACGCTCTTGAGATAAACTTTTTAACAGAGGTATAATACTGGCCACTTATACTGATAATAAATTATTTATCGTGACTGCACTAGATTAATGCAGAGAAACTGAAAAAAAAACTGATCGTTCATGGAGAATACGTAATCCCTTTAAGAGACATTTATTAATTATAATGAATTTATGAATGGTTCGTGCTATGAAGATAACGATAATTTGTTAGTAATAATTAAATATTAAAGATTTTTATTTATAAATATGAAAAATGTTTATCACATATTCATTTTGTAATAATTTAGTCCTGTTTTATAAAACACGTTTAATTAAAGTCCTAGACTTTCATTAAGGCAAAGAAAAAATATCGACATTATAGCTATAATTTAATTATCGTCATATAGCTAGTATTTGAAAATAATTTTTACCCATCCCTAAGAACTTGACAGCTACCATTTTGCACCTCCGATAGCGGGGTCTAGCTATCATCAACGTTTTGATAACTCCTATTTACTTGATAGTAATGCCGGCCGAGTGAAAAACGATGTTTTTTTATGGCCTAGAATAGAGGCACCGCTGTCACGAAATGGTTGAATTACATCACAATGGATAGCAAATTTAAGTGGGCGGATCGGATAGTATTTCACGTCGTATTTAATACCTACCTACATCAAAGTTACTTTGTGTAATTTGTACTGGATAAGAATTCAGTGATAGTAAAAAGAACATGAAAACTCCTCATTTTAGGTAATACGTCTCAAGGATAATTCCAGTATTTTACCTCCAGCCCTCCCATTTTACTTCAATATGTTTATTCGTTACGTGCTCTTTGATGTTCAATCATGTCTGATGAGAGTTTTTCAATTTTCCGCTAGATCTTCTAATATTAAGAGCTGTTCGAATTGACTGCTTGCTGATTGACAGTCAGCGTATTGATACACATGCGATTTGTAAATACATGTTTTTAAAATAGAAATGCTAAATGGTATAAGTTTTTTTTTTTAAATAGTAACTATGTCTATCTGACTGAAGTAATCTTACTTACTGATAGTCGCGAGAAACCTTTAGTAGAAACCAAAAGTTTTGCTTCTTTTAAGTCTTGCAAATAATGTAAAATTCCAAATAATAACACTTCAATCGTAATAGAATCAATAAAAGTTTCACCCAAAATATTGTGTAAAAATACACATTTACATAAACTCACGCCTTCATTCCCAGAGTGGGGTAGGCAGAGCTACAGAATTACCAAGCACTCTTAAATAAGTTGTTGATAATTCTGTAACCACGTTTTGCACAATCAGGCTAAGATATTTACCAGCGTATTAGTGATCGGTTGCAAGCCCATCGCCTAAGAGTACTAGAAGCCTTTATTATTCCCTTAGTCGCCTCTTACGATAAACTTATTTAAATTAAAATAAAACTAAGCTACTCAACTATTAAAGATGTAAATAATAATCACAACTATAAAATATGCACCCCCTCTAGCAAGTCCATTCGCGGCATGGTCCCTATGATACTGGCTGCATTACCTCTCTGGATAGCTAGCCCAATCCTTTGGGAGAGGTGAGCACCAGCTCTAGGATCTCCGGAGGTGTCTACGAGCCGGGATGATAGAGCCTTAATAAACCTTTTCATATCCGCTGACCAAGGTCCCATAGTATTTAATATTGATCGTTGTATAAAACTCAGCTGGCAATGAACAAAATAAAAACTGTCATGGCTTATTACTTTTTTGTGAGTAAGACAACAGTCTTCATCAGTACGTACAACGACTCACGTTAGTTCAAGTTGTACAATACAGGCATCCACGAAATCTACGTTTGGTTTATTATTTTTTATTACGCATCCTTCTTCGGCCACTGCTACGACTGCTACGTCTGAAGCGGTATTATTCCGCTTTGTAGCGCAAAGCTACGGTGTACCCGACTATCAGGTCGTTGGGACTGAATGTTTTAATTTATTACATTTTAACTTGCTTAGCAAACGACACGATCGTGCAGAATGACATTGTCTAAGCAAAATTAATTAAATCTAAAAATACCCTAGTTCTGCTAACGAAGCCCGGTGGGACTTGAATAATTCATATTCAAATGCAGGGCTTGGGTATCACAATTAACACTTTCAAGGCCAAGTTACACAATTTCTATGTAAAATGGAAACATTGAGTAGTCGCTAAGTAATGAGTGTAATATAGGTATTAATTTTCTTACTTAATTATTTATTTAATTGACATGCTCACAGCACAGTAACATGACAATTGATACACACACATTAAATAGCACGCACACGTTTCAATGAAACAAACATCAAAGCAAAAAAAAAAGTAATGTTTTTACAGTCATATACATTTCAAATTATAGTAAAACCAGAGTATTGATAGCACTCAGTTTTATCGCTGTCACTCTCTCTCTGACATCTGTCAGTATATTTGTAATGCCAGAGAGAGAGTGTGAAAGCAATAGAGAGCCTGTTTGTTCCTGAGTCTTGAATGTTTTCTATGTAGGTATATCGTTGTCTAGTACCCATAGTACAAGCCTATAGCTTTATTTGAGCCTAGGTCAATGTGTGTGAAATTATCCCTTGGTATTTATTTATTTAAACGAAGGGTTTTCACGCGGCTGGCATTCTGTGCGTACCTCGACCGTACGCACCGCGAGCAACTCTGCCCTCCTAAGCTAATACGCAGTATGTCAGATAAAATTCCTGTAGCAATATCAACCTTATTACTAAGATAAGAGAACTAAAACTGCTTTGGTTATTGATTTTGGCATACTGTTTGTTTGCTTAGGACAGCAGAACTGCAAAAACTCAACCGAACCGAACGCACCAAGCCGGTTTAGGCGGAGCATGCGTAACGAGCGACGCAAATCGACGCAACCATAGCGCCCGAGCAGCAATAGGTAACAGAAACCGTAAATTGGGATAGACCAAAAAATATAACTCGCGGTTTCTACATTCTAATTCGAAAGAATAGGTAATTTTAAGAGACCTATTTCAATAGTTTTGTTGTAATATCGTTATTTATTTAGCAGGCATTTTATGGATGACATGATTATTTTCAATTTGGGATGGCATTTTGAAATAAATTACAAAAATGAAATGAGTGATAATAAAAAGTTATTGTAATAGTGTATTTATAACTAAGTATTTAAAGCGGTTTTCGCCTAACCCGTAAGATAAACCTACGAGGGCTTCATGCCGAAAACGAAAGTCAAACAAAGGTCAAATATACTTTTGTCCAAATATCCGAAATAAATAAATATTAAATAAATAAATAAATAAAAAACTTAATTATGCAGAACGACATTAAAACCTTTCCTCTAAATGGTTTACGAATTAAAGTAATTGTAAAAATATAAACAATCCCATATTGCCGGATTGCTTATTTATACTATGGCCGAGTGTTGATAATTCCATGGTTGTACACACAGCAACACACCTAACTGACCATTGAAGGCAAAGCAGAGAGAAAATATCAATGCTTGACAGGGATGTACATATATTTTTCATATCAAATATATTTACATCCCTTTCAAGCATTGATACTTTCTCTCAGCTCCGTCTTTAATGGTTAGTTAAGTGTGTGGGCGACTGTACTGTAAGTATTGAGCAACACTAAAAGTTTTAATCCGTGTCAATTCAACTTACATCTACTCAAACTTAAATAAAACTTAAGTTAGAAGTAAACTTCGGAAGTTCCCTGCCGTTAAGGATTTATCTAAGCTTTCAATATAACGTACGTTGTAGCGTCGGAAATAAGTTTGCAATATTCCGAACAAGTCTGCGCAACATCGGATTTCCACTTCAATATTACCCTTTTAGCGATGTGGTCACGTTTCCAATATCGCGGCGTAGTTTCGATTGACATTGTCAACATGTTTGAAAGTTAGATTTATTAGAGATATAACCCAGTCAATTGGTGTGAAATTGTTTCCTGGTATTTTATTCTAATAATAACTAGATTTCTTTAAAAACTGTAACACGTGTATATTACCCGCTATACATTAATATATTAAAATAAAATGAACATTTAATATAATGTAAGAGAGACAACTTTTGTAAAAAATTACTCGAACACCACTTATTAAATATGTCAACATAAACTTATGACCTGTTTTTGTGGTAAAAATCTACTAATTCGTTGAAACACAATCTAAGTGCGGTACTTGAGACAAGGTCCAAGATAATGGTGTTTTTGTCTACATTTTGCCTATTTGTTACGAAGAAATGACACAAACGTTTAGTATTTATCACCCATTTGGCGCTTGCATATTTTTTGTGCTCAAAGTTGCGTGTGAAAAGAATGTATGGCCGGACTTAACGCTGATTGGTTAATTAGGTTGGCGTCATTTGTGAAAGGAAGGGATGATTTGGGATTTAGGAAACATAGTTGTTTTAGATTAGTTAGTTACCCCCGGGACGCGAAACTGAGATATCGTGAGTTTTAACGTGCGCATACGACTAAACCAAGGTCTCACTTTTGTCAATTATTTTAATCTAGATTCAGTGTTTTGATTTTGTGATTAGTGGACATTTAAGTTTAAAGACAATAAGAGTTGTGGTTAGAATATTCTGTTTTATTGAGATAAGTATTTCGGTTTAGTTACATTATTGTTACTATCTAATTTTGTTGATTTTGTCTAAGTAATATTTTATTTTATGTACTTTCAGTATTAGGGGCGAGTGTTCTCTTTTAATATTTTGTGTCTTTAATATTACTTGTAGGGTTAGTATTTTCTCTAACACGTCTTAATAGTTATTAAGGGAAGGTTTTCGTTAGGTATCATTTAATCTCATATAATTAAATATAAAGATAGTAAAAGAGTTAGTACGCGTGAAAGAATTATGTGTAGTGAATAAATTAGATTAGGTAAATATTATATTATTATTATTTTTGCTTGCTTAATTGATTAAAAGCTTCATTATTTCAGGCTTTATAAAATAGAGGGAGAAGCAGTTCTATCTCACTTATTATCTTTAATCTGCTTTACCTTTATTTTATTGAGTGTGTCATAACGCTTTATTAAGTTAAGTCTTGTGTAATTTTTGTGACGAGCTAAGGTAAAATAACAAAAAACTATTTTTGTGTGGTAAACTAAACATTCATTTATTGTAAACACTCACAAGCAGCACACGTGGGGTCAGCCCAGATAGCGGCTTGAAAGCCTTGCGACTCTGGTTGTCTAATTCCACTGCAAACGCTAGAAATACATCTTTTGCCGTCACACTTTATTACCACCATTTAACTTCAAACAACTAGCATTAGCTAACACACTGTTTACGTCACACATCTACACAGGCACTAGGTACTCACTCAAGACCTGGGTCATTTAGGTGTTTATAATCTTTACTAGTGGTTCTGAGGTACAGACGTTACGACCCGGGCTAAGTGCTTAGTGTGAAGTTTGTCAATATTGTATCCTTTGTTATGGGGTCACTCACAGTAATTGTTATACTCATCTCAATGATATTCAGACTATCTTGAACAAACCCGACAACATTCCTTAGTCATCGTCACAAATCGCGGCTGCGTAATTCGGATTAGGGACGCGTAGAATCATAGTTTTAAGGGCATAGCATGAGCAAGTAGCGTAACTGCATGAGCGTGCTTAAATATTCATACTATATTTTAGAGTAGTTTTATTAGGGGCGATAGGGATAGTAGGATAGCGAAGCAGGTAGTGTTATTGAGGTCAGACCCCATCCAAAGTAAGGACCGATTTGATTTTAACTTCTTGTTCAATTAATTATTACAAATACTTAACGAAGTAAATTTGAATCTAAGGTCAAAAAGGTTCTCGCTGTAACCGACCTCGTAATAAGGTAGGGGTTTAGGTAGGGAACATTATATGTATTGTAATCTACTAATTACTTTATTTTATAATCATATATATATATAATTTTGAACAACACGAACTCCGGTACACGGAGGTCCCACAAGCAGGCAGCCAGGGGTTTTCGATACTCCAGTTATATTCCCGAGTGTGCAGGTATCTTAGAAGATCTTTGGTGAGTCGTACCCATTTAATAACTTCCATTTATTGTTTATTATTCGTGATTAACGTGATTGTGGTTTACTGTGTTTATTTGTGGTTTCTAGCTTGCTTATCAATTGAAATAGATATAGGGTTATCTTATTTCACAATATTATTTTACACAACGTAGAGGGTCCTAATTTAGATAGGTATATTTATAACTAGACGATCACATATTTTATTTGGCCAATAATTTAATTACACAACGTAGGATATTTTATCGTTTCTATGTAGCCAGGGGTAGGAGTGTTACAGTTGGTGCTGCGTGACCAGAATTTAAGTCATTAAAATTTGAGTTAGTTTTATTCAAATACTTATTAAAATGAACTCGGGTTACTTACTACGATTTTAAAGGTTATATTATTAGTCTATGTCTTATCAGTCTAAACAGCGTAATTAGAATTATTTTATCACTTGTTAGAAAATTATAACGGTAATGAGCATTTCTAGTAAGAATTGTTACAAAAGGAAGGTCTGTACTTATTAGATATTTGTGTTGTGGGTTCAATGTCTTATAAGTGGTTGATGTATGACACATTTTATTCAAGTAACATAATTTCCAATTGGTTGTATGTTATTATAAGATCGTAGGTTCGATTCCTACGAAGATGCTTATTGAATGAAAATAAATGAAATATTTGGCATTTAATCAGAGATTGAATGTGTTACAATTGTAGGTTCGATTCCTGCAAGAAAGATTGTGGTTTTAGTCGAACTTAGTGTTATTGAAGCTCTTAATCGTGGGTTCGAACTCCCGCGTAAAAAAATTGGTTTGAGCTAATTTAACCTTTTAATATTTAATAGACTAGGGGCGCAAGTCTGTTTTTTTATTTTAATCATAATTTAGATCTAGTATTAAAAATACGGTTTCGATAACCGTAAATATTTCTATCAGCGTCACAAATAAGTACCTACCATATTTTTACTTTTAAAAATTGTGCTATTCTTTTAGATGTTGAAATTTGAAATTAAAAATTAAAAAAAAAAAAAAAACAACAATTTGTGTTGCAAATTAAATTGTTACCATATTGACATTTAGATAGTCAAGGGCTTAGGTTTTGTACAACATAAATATTATATAGTGGTATCGTTGCAGTGTTGTGACGGATTCGATTTCCGTGCATTATTTTAGTCTGTTGGTGTTATATTAAAAGACCACGAAAATTGCGCAATAGTTCCTAAAATTAAAAAAAACTCTGATTAACTTAACCGTCACGTGACGTGCGTTGAAGTTTATTGATAATTTGTCGTTTTAAAAGAATGTTGTGTTATGTGTTTTATGTTCAACTTAGAATAAAACACATAACACAACTTATTAAATGTCTGAAACACAGTTTCGATTACTGTGAATTGTTTAGTTGTAAAAAAAAAAAAAGGCTAAAAAAAAAAAAAAAGCCGAAATTATTTACAAAAGTAATAAATAATCAATATTTATGTTTAAGATTGTAACAGGCTGGTTCGATTCCTGTGCTTTTTTTTTATTGGACAGCCGTTTTCAAATTAGTTTTTAATATCTGACCAGAGGTCTTTATCTCTAAACGAGTATACGATCAGAGACTACTACATTAATAAGTGTTTAGGTATGTGTGTTTGTTCTTTATACAAGTATGTATGATAGTAATGTACGTAGGTATGTATAAAAAGGATATGTTCAGCAGGTCGCCGAAGCTAATAAATGTTGGTTAAAATGGAAATGTCATAAGTACTGCCATTATAACAAGTATGTTCACGAATGTCGTGTAGGAAATCAATAAACATTATTCAGAGCGTAAAATTAAAATATATATATATAAATATAAAATAAAATTCAACAGTATAAATAAGAAAGGTAGGAAAGTTAATTTTATTTTCATGCAATAGGTATGTAGTTTAGATATTATATAGTTGATTTTTCAAAATTTAACACTATACTAGCACTAAATTTCTCAAAATCAAAGGGGCGACTGTAACACGTGTATATTACCCGCTATACATTAATATATTAAAATAAAATGAACATTTAATATAATGTAAGAGAGACAACTTTTGTAAAAAATTACTCGAACACCACTTATTAAATATGTCAACATAAACTTATGACCTGTTTTTGTGGTAAAAATCTACTAATTCGTTGAAACACAATCTAAGTGCGGTACTTGAGACAAGGTCCAAGATAATGGTGTTTTTGTCTACATTTTGCCTATTTGTTACGAAGAAATGACACAAACGTTTAGTATTTATCACCCATTTGGCGCTTGCATATTTTTTGTGCTCAAAGTTGCGTGTGAAAAGAATGTATGGCCGGACTTAACGCTGATTGGTTAATTAGGTTGGCGTCATTTGTGAAAGGAAGGGATGATTTGGGATTTAGGAAACATAGTTGTTTTAGATTAGTTAGTTACCCCCGGGACGCGAAACTGAGATATCGTGAGTTTTAACGTGCGCATACGACTAAACCAAGGTCTCACTTTTGTCAATTATTTTAATCTAGATTCAGTGTTTTGATTTTGTGATTAGTGGACATTTAAGTTTAAAGACAATAAGAGTTGTGGTTAGAATATTCTGTTTTATTGAGATAAGTATTTCGGTTTAGTTACATTATTGTTACTATCTAATTTTGTTGATTTTGTCTAAGTAATATTTTATTTTATGTACTTTCAGTATTAGGGGCGAGTGTTCTCTTTTAATATTTTGTGTCTTTAATATTACTTGTAGGGTTAGTATTTTCTCTAACACGTCTTAATAGTTATTAAGGGAAGGTTTTCGTTAGGTATCATTTAATCTCATATAATTAAATATAAAGATAGTAAAAGAGTTAGTACGCGTGAAAGAATTATGTGTAGTGAATAAATTAGATTAGGTAAATATTATATTATTATTATTTTTGCTTGCTTAATTGATTAAAAGCTTCATTATTTCAGGCTTTATAAAATAGAGGGAGAAGCAGTTCTATCTCACTTATTATCTTTAATCTGCTTTACCTTTATTTTATTGAGTGTGTCATAACGCTTTATTAAGTTAAGTCTTGTGTAATTTTTGTGACGAGCTAAGGTAAAATAACAAAAAACTATTTTTGTGTGGTAAACTAAACATTCATTTATTGTAAACACTCACAAGCAGCACACGTGGGGTCAGCCCAGATAGCGGCTTGAAAGCCTTGCGACTCTGGTTGTCTAATTCCACTGCAAACGCTAGAAATACATCTTTTGCCGTCACACTTTATTACCACCATTTAACTTCAAACAACTAGCATTAGCTAACACACTGTTTACGTCACACATCTACACAGGCACTAGGTACTCACTCAAGACCTGGGTCATTTAGGTGTTTATAATCTTTACTAGTGGTTCTGAGGTACAGACGTTACGACCCGGGCTAAGTGCTTAGTGTGAAGTTTGTCAATATTGTATCCTTTGTTATGGGGTCACTCACAGTAATTGTTATACTCATCTCAATGATATTCAGACTATCCTGAACAAACCCGACAACATTCCTTAGTCATCGTCACAAATCGCGGCTGCGTAATTCGGATTAGGGACGCGTAGAATCATAGTTTTAAGGGCATAGCATGAGCAAGTAGCGTAACTGCATGAGCGTGCTTAAATATTCATACTATATTTTAGAGTAGTTTTATTAGGGGCGATAGGGATAGTAGGATAGCGAAGCAGGTAGTGTTATTGAGGTCAGACCCCATCCAAAGTAAGGACCGATTTGATTTTAACTTCTTGTTCAATTAATTATTACAAATACTTAACGAAGTAAATTTGAATCTAAGGTCAAAAAGGTTCTCGCTGTAACCGACCTCGTAATAAGGTAGGGGTTTAGGTAGGGAACATTATATGTATTGTAATCTACTAATTACTTTATTTTATAATCATATATATATATAATTTTGAACAACACGAACTCCGGTACACGGAGGTCCCACAAGCAGGCAGCCAGGGGTTTTCGATACTCCAGTTATATTCCCGAGTGTGCAGGTATCTTAGAAGATCTTTGGTGAGTCGTACCCATTTAATAACTTCCATTTATTGTTTATTATTCGTGATTAACGTGATTGTGGTTTACTGTGTTTATTTGTGGTTTCTAGCTTGCTTATCAATTGAAATAGATATAGGGTTATCTTATTTCACAATATTATTTTACACAACGTAGAGGGTCCTAATTTAGATAGGTATATTTATAACTAGACGATCACATATTTTATTTGGCCAATAATTTAATTACACAACGTAGGATATTTTATCGTTTCTATGTAGCCAGGGGTAGGAGTGTTACAAAACGTCCAAATCAGACCATTTGTTTGGAGGTTATGATGCCTCAGACATACACAGATACACACGTTAAAGGCCATCATACCAGGATAAGGTAAGTGAATCTGCCCCCAGCGAGTGTAGGTTTTTTTTTTTGATTTTGCAAAATTTCGAAATTTTTTAGTCACGTATATTGTGTATAAAGTAAAGACAATTATAGGATCTAGAGGTTTACAAAAATAAAAACCTATTATTTTAAAGTATTTTCACGTCGGTGACAGCTCCAAGTTTTTCACCAAAGCTAGCCTCTTTAATAAGCTGCAAAATGAATGTATTCACTTAATCTTATCTGTGGTAGAAAAATGTATTTTTTTAATAAGGGGGCAGCTTCACTTAGCGTAACCTGGCATAGCCTTTATTACTCTGCGTTGGAAACAAAACACTGCCACTTATTTCTATAGAGTGCGTTTTCATGTATTGCTTCAAATCTCGACATCGCTATTTCAACACGATGCGAGAAAACACGTTTGTTTACTTCATCCTTGAATATTAAAGGTGGCAAGGGATTTAAACGTAGTGGAATCGTTTCCACTAGTGAACACAATCAAACTGGGTCAGGGGTACGATATCATACACAGGGGTATGTATGTACCGAAACGTAAATAGGAATAGGTCTCACCTTAAGGAATTCGGTGCTTGGTATAGCTATGTAGATTAAGACAATAATAGATAAATAAATAAATAATAAATATCAGGGGACAATGTCACACCAATTGACCTAGTCCCAATTTAAGCTCTAGGCTTGTATTATGGGTACTAGACAACGATATAAATACTTGTATAGAGAAATAATGATTATAATCAGACCTAGGAATATACGGGGCAAAATGAAATGACAGCTAGGGATTGCCTTTATCGATAAACTCAACTATAGATGCTTTTCCCATATACTAGTGATCATACCTTCATGTGAAACTAGTATTATGGAGGTTAAGTGAGCTGATAGGTATACGTACGTCGTACGTATCCAACAATGTATTTAAGTATGTATTTCTCTATGTAAGTTGTCTAGTACCCATACTACAAGCCTAAACCTTGGTTTGGGACTAGGTTAATTGGTGTGACATCATCCCCTGATATTTATTTATTTATTAAAATTATAAAACCTAACCCGGGAACCACTCGGGTACATTTTTAGAATTATCTTTGATATAAAAATGTAAAAATTTCAAATGTCAAGTCAAAAATCAAAAAAAAATTTGAATACCTACTCAAAAAAATACAAAAAAAACAGGCAAATAGGTTTAAAAACTTTGCTGATTCGTAATGATTTTAATTATGAAAGAGACCACTGGAAAACTTATGAAATAAAACATGAAACTAATGATTTTTTGTGAAATCGCTGAACATACATGGGGGTGAATTCGATAGGTCTAGACGTCCTCGCTTTGTACTATAATCCACACTTCCAAGTACACCCTGTATAGATTTATTTCTTTGTATTTGTAGTCGGGAAATACAATTACAGACGTTGATACGGTAAGTTAAAGCTGAGAAGTCAGATTAATCCAATACATTAACTAAGGATTAATTATAACCATACAAAATACAAGAGGGAGCGTCAAATATTATATAACATTACAATCGCAAAGGAAAATACTAATGTAAGTGTCATCTCGGGGACTTTCCTGGGAAAATCCCATTTTCCCGTTCATGGACGAGACAGCCCTAATTATCGTTGAAATGTTCAGCGAGATGGGTATGACGGGACAGGGACGGAAATAAAACTTGCCTTCCGTTTACGTATACTGTTGATATTTGGGTCAGATATCATTCGAATGATGAGTCTAAAATAGGGTGCGGACCTATAGTTTCAAAAATTAAACAGTCGTATTTTTCAATAATAAACAGCGGTGGAAATAAAAAGTGTGGTATTTGTGTTCAAGCTTTATCTATGAGTCTTGCTATCTCTCGCTTACCCCTCTCCCTCTCTCCTGGTTGTTATTTATACTTTTTTTTTTTTTTTATGGCATGTGAAGGCAAACGAGCACACAGGCCACCTGATGGTAAGTGGAAACTGTGACCCATAGACATTCGCATTCACAAGACTGCAAATGCGTTGCCAACCCTGAGGACTAAGATGGAATGCCTCTATGCTAGTCATTTCATCGGCTGTCTTATCCCCAAACCGGAACACAACAATGCAAACACTGCTGCTTGGCGGTAGGTTAATGGATAAGATAGTGGTACCAACCCGGACGGACCCTGCACAGGCTTGAAGGTATGTATGTACGTAGTTAATTAATCTAGTGTTTTACTGAGGATACGACACATTGGCGACGAGGATGGAAATTGTGTTTAGAACGAGACGGGGACATATTTTAACTAAAATAAATTTTAAATCAGAAAGTGTAATTCTTAACTCGTTTTCCTAATAGAGCCATTTAAAAACGTACGATCATACAATTTATTTCAATCTTCTGCTATTGTTTTTTTACGGAAAATTATAACCTACAAAAGTTGATTGTTGTAAATTTGGATATACTTGATGACAATATTGACAATACGTACTTTGACGCGAAGTTTTTTTCACGATATAAATTTGAAGCGTTTTGGATTTTCGCATCATCGTGAATTGCAGCATCGTCGAAATAGTTAAATAGTTGATTCAAACCGTATTTAGAACCCGTTTATTATTATAAGTGCCATGGAACAAGTAAACTTTAACCCCCTTACTTATAAACGTGGAAGAAGCTTGGAATAGTTTATGCCATGCTTTGTCACTTTCTGACAGATGCAAATGTCACAATTACAGATAAAGACAAAGCATGGCATAAACTATTCCAAGCTTATTCCATTTTTATAAGTAAGGGGGTAAGGCTAAAATTATTCAAACGCCCAAACATACACATAAGTACGTGTTCTTTTTCCTTTTCTCTCTTTATTTCTCTCTTAAGATTTTGGTGTATTTTTCTGCGGAAACTACGCAGGATATTTGAAATATTTTTTAATTTTGCTATTTATAGATTTATACAGTGTGTCTCTGACCTTGGGGCTTTAATTTCAACGATCGATTCTACTCGCTAAACTGAACTACTTTTGTTCTGCAACATAAAAAAAAAAAGATAAAAGATGTTTATTCAGTAAGTAGGCCGCACGGGCACTTTTACACGTCAAAAATCTACCAGCGCTTCGGAAGAGACCACTGCTGAGAAGAAACGCCGCAAGAAACTCAACAGTAAGTCGTTTTTTAAATATTGCTTATGATATTATACAATAATAAACTTAACCTAGCATTATATAAAACAATGAATCTCACATAACACCAAAAATGTATTCATGCGTAGTTGAGCAGGAAAACGTGTCAAAACTCAGAATAGTCACAAAACTAATAAGCAACAGTAATATAAAAAAAAATATATATATAGAAAGTATACAAGTTATACTTACCTGTGACGGTGCAAGACCACATGCATAAAAGTTTCGATACATTCTCCTACAGAAACCGTGTCCCCTAGACAATAATACAATATTTACATATTTTTTAAGACTAATTTAAATTATTAAATTATATAGGTGTTGGCCAAGCATTTTTATCTGTTAGATAGTCTTCGACCCTATAGTAAGCTTTAGACATCAACGACTTTTTCAAGTAAGTTTTAAGTATTGGAAATGGTAACTTTAAAACAACGTCAGGTAATTTATTAAAGAAAAGGATGCATTGACCTACAAATGATTTATAAACCTTACGGACACGAAATTTTTTAATAGCAATTTTATTTTTATTTCTCGTATTCAAATTATGTACATCACAATTCTTAACAAAAGAGTCTTGATTTTTAATGACATAAATAATATTCTCATAAATAAATTGTGATGCTACTGTCAAAATATTAATTTCTTTAAATAGTACTCTTAAGGAATCACGGGAGTTTAGATTATATATAGAACGAATGGCTCTTTTTTGCAACACGAATATAGTCTGTATGTCAGCAGCTTTTCCCCAAACCAGATGAAAAAATAACTTAAATTTAGATAACTAATTGATGTTAAAGTCTAATTGTAAAATCAGTGTATTACATACTGGCCATGTAATCACTATCTCATGGTACGGGGGCGACATTACCTTAGTACGAGGGCTAAAGGAAAATGGAGAATTGGATCGCGTACATTGAAAATTAGATTTAACTTCTATGATAAAAAATAAATTTAAACTGAACATATTTTTAACAACTTACAGAACAAAAGAAGTTTAGTTTCAGGAGTAGAATTGATCTATGCATTTAAAGCCCCAAGGTCAGAGGCACCCTGTATAATGCTAGACTAAGTAGTACCATTGTCATATTAAATATATTTAAAAAATGACTGACTGCCGAGTTTCTTGCGGCGTTTCTTCTCAGCAGTGGTCTCCTCTTGTGAAGCGCTGGTAGATTCTTGACGTGTAAAAGTGCCCTCGCGGCCTACTTACTGAATAAATGTCTTTATCTTTATCTTTATCTTTAAACTACTAACGTTCAGGGTCTCTATTCTAGGCGGTAAATACCACTACCGTCTTTGACTCGTTATCATAATATTGTCGACGTTTTGAAGATTTACTGTCATTAGGTACAAATGGAAAATCGTCCACGTGAAATAACCATTCTGAAGTTGGGCCAAAAGTAATAGTGTCCAAAGATAATTTAGTCAAAATGTAATTATGCTGAAAAATATATATCACCAAATTTATTTTCGTTGTAAATTTATTAAGCCCGAATGGAGTTTTGTCCATTATATTTTTTGAGCAAAATTAAATATGCACCAAGTGAATGTAGTCTTATATGAATTAAGGCCAAAATATAAATTAATGTACTGATATAATTCAGGGGGGGGATTGATGATTCAATGGGACATATTTACAACTGGATTTTTTTCTGAGTGTACGTAAATACAAATGGACATAATATTTTTGGACCTAAATCTTATTTGTCAATTTTACTATGGGACGTAATTCTATTTTCAACATTATTCTGGTTAGACAATTCTCCTTAAGGATGTATTTTAAATTGTCATTTTTCTAATTGGACGAATAATTTCAAGTGGACGATTTTCCATTTGTACCTAATGACAGTAAATCGTTTTGAATTGTTTCGAGCTCTTATTTACTTGACAGTAATGGCGGCCGAGTTGAAAACAATACCATAACAGCTGGCCTGTTGGCTAACGCGCTCGCGATCGCAACCGGCTTCGAAGTGGAACAATTGTTTTCATTTTGTATGCAGACACACCTTCGAATTTCAAAATGAAAGCGATTGCGATTGCGAGTGCGTTAGGCAATAGCCCCGTCATACACGACATGGTTTATCCAAGGTTTTTTTGTATGTATCTATGTATGTATGTAAGAGTCCAATCTTGCAAGTTAAATTTGACCCACTTCCCGTCAACGGAATGGGCTGAAATTTGGACCACATTTGTAAACCCAATGAAAATGAAATATTATGGTATCTAAGAGCTGATCTGATGATGGAATCGGAAGGTGGCGACAGGATCTCCGCTTTTCTTACCGTGTTAGTACTCAATAGTTTGGTCTTGATAAGCAGATAAAAGTAAAAAATAGTACAGTCGGCAACGAAAGCTTGTCCCAAAAATGTTTTTTTTGCCAGAAACTTATTACCGTGTTGAATAGAGGCCCTGTTCACGTGATCAGTTTTCAATTTATTTCCGTTCTCACATAACGTCACGTGCTGAAACATACGGAAATCGGTGTAGACTTTAAATTGCCGCTTTATCGGATCAAACTGGAATAAGCCGGATAAACCGCAGCGCCTTCGTTAGCCGAAATCGAGCTAGGTTTATCAATGACGTAACTAGTGAGTCGTGACCAACAGTCGCTCGAGCACAAAAGTTTAATTCATACGTCACGTTTTTGAATCGCCGAAACGTATTCGCAAGCGAGTCGAATGCTCTGTCGCTCGCAGACCTCGCAGTATTCTTATAGAGCGCGAGGGACAGAGCATTCGACTCGTTAGTGATTATGTTCGGGGTACCGTAGCAAGAGCGCTTGAAATAAACTCACGTTTCTTACATTATTTTACGTATACCTCACCTTTACTGCTCGATCATGATACGAAAGTCAACAGTGGTATAAAATTTAAGTCTTAAATACTGTTGGCAACATTGAGTTTAAGTATTTAAGATTCTAAATGGCAACTTCCTTGGACAATTACACCTAATTGAAATGTGTGCTCAATATATATTTTATAGCGCTTAATATAATTTTTATGCTAATAGACAAGTAACGTGACACTGGGTTTTACTATATTAAACATTTAAAGTTGTTTTAAAACAACCTTAGCAGAATAACTCATTAGGACAAATGACGTCCGGACCTAGTCTACATTAGAACAAGCAGTAATTATGGCAAATAATATCCACGTATCCTCGGGCGGGACATTTCCTTCCATTTAGGAAAGTGGATTCCACGTTTACATAAAGGCAACCTAAGGGTGTACCACTAAATGCAAGCAGGAAAAGCTTTTAAGGTGTAAATAAAACGAGACTGTTGTGTAGTTAAGATAAACAAATGTGGTAATGTGTGCCTTATGGTTAATGTAACGACTTTTATGCATTAAATATATTTAAACTAATAATGCATAGGGGAAAATTTCACACATAAAACGTATACCCGACAGTATAAGGAAAAGTGTAATGTTTTTTTGTGCCTTTGTTGCACTCTAGAAACTAAACGCGTAGACCAATTTTGGTGATTTTTATGTCAATCGTTTTGTCTTATTCTAGTGCCACTTGCAGCCTGTGGTTCAACTATTCTAACAAGGCCTACAGCGCCCTATGCGTCCAGTACAACAACGCAATCAGGATGCTGTTGGGGCTGCCGCGCCACTGCAGCGCGTCAGGGATGTTCGCGGAGGCGCGCACAGACGACTTTCACGCGATCATGCGCATGCGCGTCGTCTTCCTGATACGGCGGGTGCGCGGCCTCCTGGCTGCGGAGGCTGAGAGGTTGGAAAGCCCTATCCTCGCCTTCTGGGCAGACAGGCACAAGCCTAGGGCTGACTATGACGAGTGTTAGGAATTTAGGTATTTATTTTGTAATTTTGTAATCAAAATTACATACATACATACATACCTTCACGCCTTCATTCCCAGAGTGGGGTAGGCAGAGCTACAGAATTACCAACAACTCCAAAAACTTGTTGATAATTTTGTAACCACAATTTGCACAATTAGGCTAAGATGTTTAACAGCGCATTAGTGACAGTACAGTACTACAAGCCCTTATTCCCTTAGTCGCCTCGTACGACATCCACGGGAAGACATGGAGTGGCACTATTCTACCCCGGCAACCATACGGGGAAGTAATCAACATTAATACTAGGTAATATAGTTTATAAGATTTTACTAACATAAAATAATATTATGGATTGCATTTTATGAAATAAATTATTATTATTAAAGATATGACATTAATCAATATTCAATGTGGTGGGAACCAGACGCCATATTGTAAAGTCGATCGATTTTTAATGATCTATTAGGATAATAACAATTTAAAATTGGGTGCATCGGGTAAAATTGCAACAGTTGGGTTTTTAAAGCTTGCGTTTTGTTCGACTTTGTTAAGCAATCAGACGGTAAATGGGATCTAAAACCTTTTTGCATGCACGCAATGCAATTGCATTGCCAACCATGAGAACTAAATTGACCTAGTTCCAAACTGAGCTCTAGAGTTGTACCTATTATGGGTACTAGATAACGCGAAAACGACTACTATAGAGAAATAAATTCTTCTATTCATAACAAACATGCAAAACTCGAGAGCAAAATGCTCGAACTCATCTTGCAAATATTTGCCCTTACCGGGAATCGAACGTTTAACTCAGACTTAGCGTTAAATTGGCAGACAGGAGAAAACTACTGAAAGTCATATAAATTTTAAATAGTCATATAAACGTTAGCTTGACAATTTTTCCCCATCATAACTATTGGGTAGGCAATAATTTGCACTAAACTTAACGTTTGCATATTCTATAGGCTTCACACTATCAATTAGTATGTAATTTGTCTTTTAAACAAGCATGCTTGCGTTAATTGCATTTTTTTTAAGTATGTACTGAATTTTTTCAGCTAACCTATTCGCCATACTCGTAAATGTATTACTTACCATATAAAATAAAATGAAAAATACTTTTTATCGAATAAACTGCTGGGTGAAGATCGTCTCCTATTCAGATCTTAGACCCATAGAGGACCGAACTTCCGTGAAAAATTATCTAACATATGTTGAAACCCGCATCAAAATCCGTTTAGTGGTTTAGGAGTCAGCCGATATACAAATGCGGAAAGCGACTATGTCTACTCGTATATTATTTAAAGAAGAATTTAATGACGATAAAAACCAGTCAGATATCAAAAGAATCTGCAAACGCCTTCAATGCTTTTCTTATTCAATTAGGGTTTAAGATATCTTCGTAAGGCCTAAATTTAGGGCTTTTGTCAAAGTGACTTTTTACTTTAGTTGACCGACACAAGATTCGTTTTTAAACTAAATAAATTTGACGCGGGCTTTACGAGGATATGAGGAGGTACTGCGGGGTGGTGGAGAGCTTACTAATAATTACACCTTACATTATGTTAATACAATTTATTAGAGTAAAGTTGTGGTTGCTTATGTAGTAACCCATCATTTCATGAAATTTTACTTCATTTTCTGTATCATTTCATCGAATTCCATTTCATTGAACGCCCATCTCTCAATCTTCGGATAATAATAATAGTTTAGACTCGTCACTACCAACAAAAAAAAACTCTTGCGGCGAGAAATGTTTTGATAAAATAATAGGTACCCTTTATCAAAATACTATTAGGTTCCATTTCAAAATCCTAAGAAATTCTGTCTAGTTCTATCCATCACAGCCATCTACTATCTCTTGGAGTTGGAGGTCTTCAACCTTCACAGTACACACACGACACATATAAACTGCTGACCGAGTTCAAGGCCTAATATTTTTGTCCCCAAGTGTACTATAAAGTATTCCACTCACGCAGCATGTTCGACAATATCCACTTGCCGGCGTCGTCTGGGCGGAGCCGTATCAAAATATTTACCCCGCAATCCAGCCTTTATTACATACATATCGTATAACGTAACCACTAAGCTTATAGGCTAAGGTTACGGTTGGCCACATTGTAATACTCTTAGCTTTTGCCAGCAAAATCTGCGTAGAATTCGTTTATCGTTATTCCTTGGGGCACTGTCCAATTTTCCGGTATGATACGTACCCTATGTCTGACTTAAGGCAATAAACTACCTCTGTACTAAATTTTACGTTGATGTTTGAGGCGTTTAAGCCTAAAAACAGAACAAAAACAAACACAATTTTGCATCTATACATAAATAAATATCAGAGGAAAATTAACTTGGTCCCAAACTAAGCTCTAGGCTTGTACTGTGGGACTAGACAGCGATATAAGGAAGACTAGAAACCTACAGTAGCTCGAGCCCGAAAATTTTACGTAACGTCACGTTTTTGAATAGCCATTACTATTCGTAAACGTTTTCTGAACCTGTCCGTAGCACGAATCCGTAAAATAAACTCACGTTTTCACACATTATTTTACGTACACTTCATCTTTTCTACTCGATGACAATCTGAAAGTCAACGTGAATGTCGACATGCTATCAAATGTAACTACTATAATACAAACACGTTTTCTAAATGACGATGCGGTAACGATAATTACTCAATCGAATATTAAAGTTAGTGGTAAGTGTATGGGTTTGTAAAATGAATACAATGCTTCATAATGAGTTTATGTTTAAAATCAATTTTGCTTATAGTTATTATAAAATATAGAATTATTACAAAATAAAATACGCCAAAGGAATGGAATCCAACGCAATGACTAAGTCCATAAGCTTTGTGTCGTGGATGAAGGAACTTTCGGTTAGATCCATGTGATCGCTTCAGACACAAAAAGTAATTAAACTTTATCAAAGACAGTTAACGCACAGGGAATAAGCGATACCTCGTCTGGATCAAACAGTTGAACTAATAGAATATATCGCGGCAGACGGATGCTATTTGGTGACGATGGCATATGGTGGATGATGATTAATTTTTTATTACGATTTATGTATTAAAACGTATGCAGCTTCTGTTACTTATATGATATATCGGTACTTATTGTATGTAATAAGTAAAGCATTCTAATTACTTAATGTGTATAGATGTAGATGTTATGATGTATAAGAGAGTAATGGATAAATAAATTAATAGAAAAAATAACTTCAGTGCAATGTTTTAAATTTTAAAGTAATTAATTTTATCTTGAGGTGTATCCATGTGATCTATGATTTGATGTTATCGTCAGCCGCTCATTAATATTGTCGTTGCGTTGCGTAGTTCGCCTTGTTGGTGAGTGATTCAGCTTATTACAAACTATAGGTACTCACCTCTTCACTTGTTGTTAAGTCCAAATTAACCAAATATACGAAACTTTCATTCCAAGATTAGTACAATTCGTCATTTTATTTCAAAGATATAATCGATACTTTATATTATCTTCTCTATAATATAATAATAATAATATATAAAATTCTCGTGTCACGGTGTTTGTAATTAAACTAAGGTCTGCGAATCGGACAACATCTATTTTTCATCCCCCTAAATGTTAAGGGTGGTCCACCCCAAAATTTTACATACATGGCAAAACAACGTTTGCCGGGTCAGCTAGTATATTATATCACTACATAGTATAAAACAAAGTCGCTTGCGCTGTCTGTCCCTATGTATGCTTAAATCTTTAAAACTACGCAACGGATTTTGATGCAGTTTTTTTTAATAGATAGAGTGATTCTTAAGGAAGGTTTATATGTATAATACATTCCACGCGGGCGAAGCTGCGGGCGGGTCGCTAGTAATATTATAAAGAGGTAAAGTTTGTGACGTTGTAGGGGGTAATCCTTGGATCTACTGAACCGATTTTGAAAATTATTTTACCAATAGAAAGCCACGTTATTTGTGAGTGTTATAGGCTTTATAAATCCAAAAAAAAAAGTTTTTTGCCCAAAAAAGTGGGCACCGGAACAGCTAGTGATAGAATAAAATAATAGAGTACTCACTAAAGTTAACAATCATTGTTCGTTACTGAGTATTTGACCATCGAGAGAAAATGTGCCACCCCAATCAGGTAGCGCCGTGATTGGATTTCCAACTTGGGCAAAGTGAAAAAGTTAATAAAATTGTACGGTATCTATCCAGCTTTTACAATAATTCCATTACGACGTCGCAAATTCAGCCAACGTTGAATTTTATATAAATTCCAGGGAACCAGAAAATAATAAAACATTTAATCGTACACGTCAAGAAATATCTGAAAATGTGTCAATGTCACATTGGCTCTTTTTGACAATGAATTTCATTAAGTACTTACATTTTTATTTGATTTTTTAATGTATTTTTCATGTTTGTAAATGGAAAATTATTGAATAAATTTAAGGAGGGTTTCATTATAAGCTTGCGACTTGTAATACAAGTAGAACTTTCTTGTTAATACATACTGTGGAAAAGAGATTTCTGCTCATTACATAGAATAATGTTTATTTATAGAAAAATATTTTTTTAAAGTAGTTTCTGCCTATCCCTCGGGGAAATAGGCGTGATTTAAAGTATAATATGTATGTTAATCCACGACATAATAGTACAATAGGCGCATACACGCTACACCGTCTTTTTTTTTTTAGTTGTTCACTTTTATAGCGGTTTTTTCTTTCTTTTTGTTTTGTTTACGTTAGTATAGTGTGTGCGTGTGCTGGTTATGCGTAATGCTGGCGCTGGTTTTAACGCCAGCATAACGCTGAGTTGGAACCATTTCCTACCAACAGGTATTTTGTCTATGTCAGTATTTTGTTGAGTTTTATTCGTCTGTTTCTCAAGAATAAATGTTTTTTCTTTCTTTTTTTCTTCCTAATATTTTTAAACGTTTGTTTGTTTGCGAATTTTTTGCCTCTTTATTCGAACAAAACGTGGTAAGTATTTTTGTAGGAGATAAACTCAATCATATCCGCACTAATTAATACTAAGGGACCAATAATGTAGAATCGTACTGGCATATTCATTGCCATAGATGTTCTAGAGACAATAAACTCGTTCCTTTTTCAAACTTGTGTATTCACATTGTTGTTATAAACGGACTGTCAGGGCGGCCGGTATAGTACATTACTGCATGGACCAGTAAGTGAGCCTTCTTAGACGAGTATGAGGTAAAAGCCAGAGCCGATAGGCGAAGGTTTTAATACTTACATACGAGTCCACGATGGCTCATGGTCGAAGCACGTATAGTCTTTTCTCAGAAATATAACAAGTAGAATGTATTTAATCAAGTTAAATTAATGTACATTTTGTAAATTTTGCAAAAAACACCGTCCATTTCCGTTAGGTAGGTACTTAAGTTACATCTCAAAACTATAATAACACAAGAAATTAAAACGATTTCACTTTAGCAACTTTCAGTATTATTGCTGAAATTTTAGATGAAAGTTTCACTTTTGGAACGTTCAGAAACTTCAGTGAATGTTTCACTTTTGAAACTAAATCAGAGAGGCTACTGTCTATCGCACTTGCAATCGACACCGGCTTCAAAGTTGAGCAATTGTTTTCGTTTTGTATGCAGACAAGCCTTCCATTTTCAAAATGAAAATGATTGCGATTGCGAATGCGTTAGACAATAGCCCTCAGGTCTAGCTAGCTTCTATCAAGATCAAAGTGGCTAATAGCGGTCCGGTCGCCATCCAGCCGTGCGTTAATCAAATCATACACTACACCTACCTTAGGTGAAACTAGACTTGCTTTAAGTACCTTTATTATAGCATCGCTATGAAGTAAATTATTACAAAATTGTAACTCGACTATCTGTTGTTACGATTTTAAATTGGTGCTTTACAAAGCCATTTAATAACCATATAATTTGGGTCCTGTAACACAGGGAATCCTAGCTCAGATACTTTAATTGTCAAAATATTCTTTTTTTGAGTGAATAATATACATTATAAAAGGATGTCAACTCATCGGTCACCAAATTAATAACGGTCAAAATAGCCTAACTTGATGTAATTGTTTCTATGTCTGTGTGATATTTTCTACATAAGAGGGATGCTGACACAATAGTTACTTGTGCGGTGCGTTGTCGCCACTTCGTTGTTTTGGTCTTTTCCCACTAGTTCCATTGACATTTCCAATGATGAAACTAGTGGAAAAATTTATTGCCACTAGTTCCATTATTTAAAGTACTTCAGATAATGGAACTGATTAATGATAATGGGAGTGTTTTTTGAAGGTTTTTATTACGAATATTTTATGTGACATTATTAATGAATGCATTTTTTTTTGTAACGGTTTTGGTGAGACTAAATTATTTTTTAATAAAGAGAACTACTCGGAAAAAATATTCCTACTAGTGTCATTATCTGAAGTCCTATAAATAATGGAAACTAGTGGGAATACAATTTCCCACTAGTTCCATCAATGGAAAAGTCAATAGAACTAGTGGAAATAGATCGTTGTTTTACAAATAAATTTGAACGACGTGTTCCTAAGATGCAATGACATAACGCACCGGCAACGCTCGTGTGGCAACCCTCTAACACAGTTTTTTTTTTTCAGAATAAAATTCGTCCTCTCTAAACTTTCAACGCAGATAATATATTTAGCAACATAAAATCATTCAACCGAAACCTTTGTTTCTTAATAATTGATTTTTTTATTACCTGTTTGGTAAAAACAATTTTCGAAGCACGCCCAAAAAGGTTATCAACTTCTGCAACAGACCGATGTTTTAAGAAAACAAAGAAACGTAATTACGCGTTTTCCGTTCTTTTGTTATTTTTGTCGGTATGGCTTGTGCACGTGAATAGTGGTTAATATCGAACCCATTGATGCCGATGAGGTCGAGAGGAGGTTATCAAAGCGGAAGGTTTTTAATCGACGGTACTTTTTGAGATAACAGGGTTATGTCGAACTTCACCTACCACTTAACAGATGATTGGAGTGTTAACAGCTGTCAAAATGTATGAAGTAACAGTCGATTAACATCGACTAACATTTAAGATTATTTGGTGAAATTTGTACTTATTCTGGAGTTTAATTTATTATTTTAACATGCTTTCATGACAGTGTTTGTAGCAACCTTACGAAGCTAGCGCAGGGCAGATATTTTTCTGACGAGCGCGCGTATTTTCTGGGTATATAAGTATAAATTTATATTTAGAAGTTTTTTATTTATTTAGGTTATTTATAACTTTACAGTAGACACCAGAGCGTTATAAAATTATACATAAAAACATTCCATTCACTAACATGAATAAATATGACAAAATTATTAAGTATGTTTACCGTTGTTTTGGCGATGGGCTTGCCACCTGTCACTAATACACTGGGAAACATCATCGCCATCACGACAGAGAGCATCACAACACAACACGTCAGACAAATGTGAACGCGGCTTTAGCCTACTTGTGCAAAATGTGGTTATAGAATTATCAAGAAGTTTAAAGACTTTTTGGTAATTCTTTAGCTCTGCCTACCCCGCTCTGGGAATGAAGGCGTGAGTTTATGTATGTATGTATGTTTACCGTTGTCTTGTATCCATAGTACAGTCGACTACAAAGATATGTATCAACTTGGACCTTATTACGATGCATTAAGGTGAAAAAGTTTTGGGCTAGGTCAATTTGGGTGAGATTGGGTCTAGTATAAGTATATTTATTAATTAAATATCATGGGACAATCTTACACTAAGTCTAGTCTTAAACTAAGCTCTAGACTTGTACTGTTTGTACGAATAGGTACAATCGAGTTCATAAACATGTGTACGCCTTAGCACTTTTTCACTGTAACCGCATTGACAATACATACATGGCAGTTTAAACATGACATTAAATAGACAAGGTACTAAAGTGTACATATTGACAAACTTAAATATAGAAAACAGCTAAAACTCTGTAGAGTCAATATTATGGTGTTTTTGAGCTAATTTGATAATAAGATCAGATTTTTTGTGGTAGTAGTAGATTTTGTGCAAAGTCCGTAAAAAAGTCATGAGATTTTCTTTGTAGTAGGTACCTAAACGTAGAAAACCCGTCTAAAATCATCCGCTCTCACAAATGAATTGATGCAAGAAAAAGCAGTTGGAAAAAATATTGAATTACCGCAAGCAACCGTGTCTTGTATTTAAGTGCAAGGCACCCTTCCATCAGAAAGAGGGAAATTACTTCTTAGAAAAGGTTTTATATAAGAAAAATAAGTGCTTATTTTAAGCAAATATTTAAAAAAAGGCGAGTACTTAATTGACAACATTTCAAAAAAAAAGCATTATTGTTTTTTCGCGTTTATAATAGCTGGTTAAAAATTAGACTACCCGTATTTCTTGGTTTTTCTTTATTTAACTTAAATTCGTCGTTAATAATTTATTAAAGAAATAGTCATTAAAAAGACCGTATATACACAGTTAGGAATACTAATGTCGTGATCTTAGCCTGATATAAAATTTTAAAAAGTAACTTTAAACAGTAAACAAAACTGACTGTCATGTCATGTCATCATTCGCTGCCGTTCGTTCACAAATTTGCTATTTTGCGTAATTTAATTAATTACGTAATTTGTAGACGCCATTAAAATAAATAAACTATTTTGCATAGAATTGAAAGCGTGTCGTCAGAATCAAGTAATCCGTCAGACAGATAAACAATGAACATGACAGTAGCATATTTTTTTGAATTCCTTTGGTAATAAATGGACTAAGGGCACTATAAGTGTATTCCTAACATTAACAATCCAACTTTTTTTACTGTTTTTCCTAAATATAAAAAAAACTACTGCATAAAAAAATCCAAAGATATTTTTACTGTAATCAGCAGTGTAAAATCTAGAAACGGTATTTTATTTTACTACCTTAGCACAAAATGAATTGTTGTCATTTGTGCTTTTTTTTAACTGTTTGACCTTAAACCGTTATAGTATACGTATAGAGTGTTTTGTTTAATAGGACATTAAGGGGAAATCCGAAAACATAGGAGGTACAATGTATACTGTCTTAGCAAGCATTGGGCTTTTTATTGTTAAAACATATTATTTAGCATAGTCATTTTATGGTCAAAAGTGAGTTGACCGTAAAATTAATAAATTGGTCTTAAATCTAATTATGAAAATAAACTTAGTTTCATGTAAGTATTATTAATTGTATGAATAGAAAAAATAGGACCAGCAGAAATTGGTCAAATTCGAAAAATTACGAACAAATTGTATAAACAAAAACATTATTAGTCAATGTAACCGACTTTTGCCGTTCTATTTTTTTTTTCTTTATATACAACTGAGTTGATTTGCATAGAAATAAAATTATGACAATTTAATTCATTTTTACGGATAACTAACTCTTGAACAAAATATTACTTAACAAAAAAAACCTAATGTTTGCTAAGACAGTTTACCTGTATCTCTTATCTTTTTATTTTCCCATAATATCCCAATTACAAAAAAAAACACCCTGTCTAAGTGTTGGGAAAAAAAAGCGAAGCGAACAAACTCGATTTAAAAGCATTTAACTTTCTCAAAGGCACTTGACACGTATTTATAAAGGCCGTTTAGTTAATTACGACTACAACTATAAGGATTTTGTGAAAATGCGGTTTTTGCTGCTGTAGGCTAGTACGAATGCAAATTAGTTGGGTTGAACCAGCTCTTTCAGAATCAGGCATTATGATAATTTTATCAAATTATTTCGAAAAAGTTTATTCGCTTTTTTACTCATTTTTTTTTTTATACTTAAATGATTTTTAAATATCGTGGATTTGAGAAAAGAGACATTTAAAAAATAAACAATATTCAGTCAAGTATATTATTGTATCATGATTCAGTGTTGGCTGTAATGTGATATAAAAAGATTATCAAGCTTTACTAATTAAAAGAGGTTTTTTTTATGAAGAATACCGCTCATCAAGATTTAAAAAGTAATTAAGTCACGAAGTAATTTAAATTTTAAACCTATTACAATTACGACGTACTAAAAAAAGTAGCAATCGTTCTTTCAAATTTACTCTTGATCACTGACATTGTCTCGTATCTCAGGTTATCTTTCTAAAAATAAATGACTATTTTAAAACTGAGTCTCTATAATCTATACATTTATTGGCCTTTAAAGTGTCAAAACTTTCTACGAGTAGTTAAGAAACTCATTCCGGCTCCACCAACGGCATTCCTCTGACTCCAAAACGGGTCCATCTCGAGTTAAAATAAGGTATAAAGGCATTGAACGTTTCGTCCCTTTTTGTAGTTCATCCCACCTTACAACTCATTGGATTTCCATTTACCGTTAATTGGTCGTAGGCGTAGGCGTCTACGAACGCCTACGTATTCGTAGCACGTATACTTGGCAGAATATTATGTTTGCCTAATGATTACTACAGTTATGGTCACCTAACGTAAGGCTAAAAACTTAAAACCTATTTGAAAATCGAACGATAAGACGAATTAGAAATTGAGTATGTGGCCATGATCCCGAATAAAATGAATTCATTTAATGTTTATTTGAATAAAAAACAAAGTAATTGTCTTAATGCTTTTAAATATATTACGTTATGTTCCTAATGGTGTAGTTTTACTTTGTCACCCTGTAGAGATGTACTTAATTAACGGCTACAATATCTTGTATTATCTCGCTTCTTTCTCAGTGTCTCTATTGTTACATACTAGTTAGAAAGGGACAAACCAGTCTTGCAAGCCTCTTGTACTAGTCATCCCAAATGGTAAAAATGTCATGAACTTGATTAATCACTGCATTCTATATTATATTTCCAGTAAATCTGCAATATTTACTACAGAAACCTCACTAATAATTGCAAATGTGCATTATAAATATCTTGAACTTAAAAAAAATGCTCTTTGGACTTTTTGTCGTAATCTTTTTCTACGGTTAGTAGTAGTGTTTTTTTAAATTTAGTGACTGATATTATTTAAAGACAGCATATCTTTATTTCATTAATAATGAGTAAGCTACCGTTAACATAGTTATGATCCTTGAAAAAATGGTCGTGTTTTTATAAAATATAAAAACTAAATTCATTTAAAACTGGAAACTAATCTTTAATCGTTTCATTATAATCGTACGATGTTTTATCTACGATATGAACTTTAAAATGTTAATAAAACACCCACTTCTTGGCTGCGCATAATTTGGTAAATTACTTTGAACTTAACGTTAAGTTCAAAGTAATTTATCAAATTAAATTGTTTAAACTTCTTCACATTTTTATTATACTTAACCACACTTTTCAAACGTAATTACATTCCCCTGCTAAGCCAATAAACAGTATCTCAGATTAAATTGCCAAAGTAGATTCAATCCTCTCCTCTTAGTAATGAGGTTGTAATTACAACAGGGGTTGTAATCACAATAGAAGTTTTATTTGAGATCTGCCATTTGGCTTTGCAAGGCAGTACTTATTCTGGGTTTAATTCAATTATGAATAAGTATAATTTCCAAGTAACATTACAATGAGAAAAGGATTTGTTTATCTTTCTTTGACATTAAAACGAAGTAATGTTGAGTGTACTTTAAAAAAAAAACTTTTTATTCCAGGAAATTGTCGCCATCGTTGTTTATCGATTTTATACCGTTTAGAATCTAAGCATAATGTGGGTTATTAAGAGGCCGTACACGATTTTTTTACCGTTTTGCTTATTTTTGTGATTTAACAGTTAAAATACTGCTTTTCTATAAGTTTTAATTTTTAATGCTCAACATTAAAATATCATTTAAGTTATGATCGAATAAATGAGCTACGAATAAATGAGCCACTTTTTTATTTTTGTCGAGTATCAAAATGCGAGATTTAGGTTGTTTTAAAACATTATTTATTGCCAATTCTTTTGAACTTTTTGGATATTTTTTTTAAGTAATGGATTGATTATGAACTAAAGTTTATTTCTATTGTTTTAATTTTATAAACAAGAGTTCTGAGTAGCCGAAACAAAAAATATTTTTTGCCCGTTTTCTATAAAAAATTACCAAGTTTATTTATTTTTTTACTCGAAAAATTTATTTGAAAGTGGTAAAAAGTAATTCATACATTCTTTAGACGACTTTCACAGCAATACATTGTAAATTTTTCATACCGTTTAGACGTTAAAACGGTTCATGAATATGTGACATTCTAAACCTCTCCCAGCAAAATTCACATAACAGTCGCCAGTGTCAGGTCGATTAATCAAAATAAAATAATGAAAACAGAAAAGTAGCTCATACATTCGATAAAATTAGAATTTATCTTTCGTGTTGTGTATTAAAACTTGTAGAAATACAGTATTTCAACTGTAAAATTACGTCTGGAAAATCACGTAAATCAGCGATATCGGCAAAATTTCGTGTACGGCCTCTTAAGAGCTATCATAAGGTCGACAATACGATAACAATAGGAGTAAAGACAATGTAGAATAGATAGAGATTATTAAAGTGATAAACAGTGGAGTGCTGTAAATACCCTGGTTTTATTGTGTGTGGATTAATACCAACGCGAATCTTGAATAATTTAATAACAGTCTGCTATTAATAGAGATCGTCCTACGCAAAACATTCACATATTGAAGCATATTCTTCCAGTACCCTTACCTTGAGTTACAAATACCGTACTCGCTAGCGAGTCGAATGCTCTGTCCCTCTTAATATTGTTATAGAGTGCAAAGGTCAGAGCATTCGACTCGCTAGTGAGTACGGTAATTGCCATTCATGGTACAGTAGAATTTTATTTCATTCGTTCGTCAATACAGGGTATCTTACAAGTTTAAGCGACTCATATCCATCATTTAAAAATTCGTATAAGTCAAAACTTTTATTGGAATGTGTTTTTAATGTTCAGTACGAAAAGAGTGCCAACTAGACCCTATTACTACAGTTCCACTGTCCACCCATCTGCCACAGAGCTAAACACGAAATTTTCGGTCCCCTATACGAGAAACGTGTTCGCGTTTTTTCGGCAAAGTACGTATGTATGTAGTGTTAAGTATAACTTTAAGATAAAAAAAAACATTAAGATTTTCAATATATCCTATGTACCTGTGTTAATTTTTTTTTTGCCAGTGTTATAGTTCAATGTGTTTTTTGCAGCCTTCTCTTCTGGCTCTTGCAATATAGATTTTTTGCATATCGTCGGTAAATTTATGATAGAGCAAAATAAACCTTACAGTCTTATTAAAAAGGTGCATTTTGCTCATTATTTAAAATGTTACTTACGCGGTTTTGCAGTTTCACTGACGATATGACTTTTAAACAAATACTTAGTATATTTAAATGTTATATATGCGGTTTGTGTGCCTTTTCTTAAATAATAAATTTAAATAAAAAGGTTTCAATATTGGAGCGGAACTCGCAGTGCTTAAAAAAACAGGCCAATTTAGTTTTTTACGTAGTACTTATTTCGTTATTACTGTTATTAGTTAATAAAATATAATCAAAGAGATAAGACTTAGTGTGATGGCCTTGAGCCACAAAGACAGAACAAAAGAAAAAAAACAAATAAACATCGATGGCGAGGGCAAATATTTGTGTGATAAGCGAGCATTTGTTTCCGAGCTTTGATGTATTCTATACAGGGTGTGGCCTGTAATAAGAGCAATAAATTAAAATATAGGCCCTTTAATTAATCAGTAATTAATTCCAAATGGTTTCAATTAAATAAAATGAAAAATAAGTTTACTGTTATTTTCTAACAAAATTAATAGAGCCAGCAATGTACTGCAGACATATGTGTCCAGTCGGTGGTACTTGACATTAAGGTTTGACATTTTGCACGTATTAAATATCTACTAAATCAATATTGCTTATTAAACATATGCACTAATTAATTAAATTGCCACTTCTTTCAACTTTACGTAACAGGTTACAACCTTAATAATAAATAATTAGGTGTGAACTGACGAAAGAACGAAATGAGTAAAACGCTATAAAGTAAGTTCAAACTATTTATTAAGCAGTTCCAACAAAAACAGTGCACTAATCACTGATAATAATTATGTCTATCTTACCGGGTAACCTTGATCTTAACCACTCAACTTGCACTTTAAACAATTGGTAAGGATGTTTGTTTAGCATGAGTACGACTACCGATGATACAATCTGTTACTCTGTTTGACTCCACTCCGACACGACACGTACTGAGGACAGGGTCTTGTCAAAACTAACGAAGAGAATTTCAGTGATAATCTGACTGGACAGTGAACACCCACACTCCACAATCAGAACCGCATTTGGAGACCCCACATTCGTCGCTTTGAGATGACAACAACAGGGATTATCTACCCGGAGAATACTTGTTAACCGTAGTCAACTTAACACAAGGCTCAGTTTACTTTTGCTCTTGTTGTATCATGGACATACTTCGTAATGCGTCGTAACTTATTTTATTATTGCAATTTGGAAAAGTTTTGATTTACCACCTTGACGTAAATTGTCAAATCATTACGTTGTAATAATAGAATAGGTATTAAGTAGGTACATAATTCCTAAAAAGTTCACACTTACAATTACATTGTTTATGGTTTGTAAGATAATAAATAATAATGAACATTTCGAATAAATTAAATATCAAAAAACTCCACAGTACAGTCACCTGCAGATAAATCTTTAACAAAAAAGACTAACCCGCGAAAAGGTCCGAAAAATTACATGTAACAGTATGTATGAAAACCGAACGTGTCAATTTTCCGCTTTCCACAGAAAATCGATTCAAAGCCGTCGCATAACACAAGATAACGACATTAAGGTTGAATAAGCGTGGATTGTAAATATCTTTACTTTTTAAATAAATTTGTTGTCAAAAGAAAACTTGCTAATAAAGGAACATGGAATACCGCTCTCACGCGATTAGTAGTTTCTAATGCGTGAGGTTAAGATCTAGTTTCGATTGATGGATTGTCAAGTAGATACTATCTTATTAAGAAACATCGCCCCAAAAGTACCAGTGCATTTGAACTCAGCAGTGATAGCCTAGTAGCAGTGGGGTAGCTTAGTTGCTAGAACGGTTGCCTCCCATGCAGGAGGTCGTTCCCGGGTTCGATCCCGGGGCCAGCACCTCTAAATATTGGTTTACGATTTATGTGCAGTTTAAATCATTAATTACCACTTGCTACAACGGTGAAGGAAAACATAGTGAGGAAACCTGCATATCGGAGAAGGTTAAAACCCTTCGAAGATATGTGAAGTCCCCATCCCGCATCAGGCCAGCGGCACCACGGCACTACTACAGCCTAGCCCTCTGTAAAGAGGAGACCCGCGTCCAGCAGTGGGACGTATATGGGTTGTTGATGATGATTCACAACGAATACCTACTTAATAAAATTATGGAATGATTAAACACGAAAATAAACGCATTTTTTTGTAAACGTTTAGAAAACCACTACCTATTAAAAACAAACTAACTACGTAAAATGATTAACAAAAAGAAGATTATCAACGTGTTTATTTCCACAATTATTAACACAAATTAACAACACAACACACACTAACTGAGTAATCCTGAATAGCACGGTTTACTTTTTGGAGATGTATGTTCTTTCAGTTATTCTTGCACAAAGGCTGTTCTGTCGATAATAGAGGAACACAATCACACTTTGGATATGTGCTATGCATGCTCCTGCGGGCTGCCTCAGATATCCCACATGCTTTGTTAGTGCACATCATTGACGATGGCTCCGCTGGTATGGTACTTATAGCTGATGCATAGCTGATGGTTGATGATGTCAGTGGTATGTTATCATTTACGTTTACGGTTTACACCTCGGCTTACTTTTCGTCTAGATCCAGCAAAATATCATCTCACAGTAAAGTAAAAGCAGTTCATGGCTACCTATAGTTATTTATTATTTCGATTGTAATATTGTGATTTTTCAAGACATTTGACTTGACAACTTGACTTAGTCATTGTTCACTACAGATAATCCGATGATTTTCTAGCGTCTGTAAAGATGTGAAATAAATACTTTATAGTTGTGGAATACAATTTTGCCGGATTAAGTTTTGTTGAAACGTGGCCAAAGCAACTCGACACACTTATTATTAATGAAAAAGTTCAGATTGAAATATTTGTCAATTATCAACACAAATTTAAAAAAAATCTAAATCAGTGCCATTATGTATGTCTTAAGAATGAAAATAGTTTCTAGTACATCTGGATAAAAGCTATTTTCGGTCGTTTCAAGAATATGTGACGTAGCATCCCCCGTACCAAGACACCAAATGACCGACGAGCGACCGTATTGCGATGTAAAAACCGTTGCCTGTGAAGTTTAATTTGAATGGCAATTTTTTCCAAATATTAGGACTTTGTCACATTAAGATATTTCAATTGTGACTGCTAATAATCTAAGGAATCATTCTTTAAATTTATTGCTCCTGTTACAGGCCAAACCCTGTATATTGAATATACGTATTTCTCTAAATAATATATCACCTTTGTACATACATCTCATATGATTTGATTACGTACAAATGTAACTCACCAAAATTGACAACCAATCAAGAACTAATTGACCAAGTGTATTGCTATTATTCAATTCGTTAGCTGATTAAATAAGGTTCAAAATAGGATATAACAAATGTTAAGTACTCAAAAAACCATTGCCAACGCATTCATATTAAATTTACGAAATTTGTATGAACGTTGTAAGCAGCGCTCTGTAGACCCTAGTCTACAGAGCGTTGCTTTAAGCCTGTACCTTTTTCTCAACGGCACCCTGCTTTACATTACGAAGTACAATATGAAAGAAAAATTAGCACAGAACAAAAACTTACTACGAGCCTACATTCTGTTGTATTTTTTATTACAAAAAAGGCAATTAACAGTTAGGGTAGAAGTACCGGCTTTGGCCACCTTAAGACCGTTTTTGGCCACTTTAAATTTTAACTAATATCTAAAGCATTATGAAAATTACAAAACTATTTTTATATTTTATCTTAATATTAATGATCAGTGTTAACTATTTATGAATATTATTTTTAATTATACAGTATTTTTGATACTAATTTCAACCTTAAGTGGCCTAAAAGGGTGCAGTGGCCAAAAACGGCACTTCTACCCTACAATATTTAATAAAGAAATAAAGACAACGACGCCTTTGACACGTCACGTGCCATAAGGAGTATGAATCGTGAATGCTCACGTCTCGCTTCCCTTATTATACATTCATGACGTCACAGGCGCTAACTAATTGTGATGCTTCAAGTAATGAGATCATTAGGGGGCCTCGGTGGCTCAGTAGCTTATGATTTCGACTCGTAAGATACCGAGTTCGAGCCGCAGCGTTTACCATGTCGCACCTTCGGTAGGACAAGGGCACAATTGCCCCTATAATCATATAGTACATTGTGCCCTTGTTCTTCCGAAGGTGCGATGTATTAATGAGTTTTTCTATTACCGGTGAAGAAAAACACCGCAAGGACACCGGCACATTCAAGCATGGCAACCCATGATTTATATCGCCAAGTTGGCCACGCTAACTTGTAACACGAAAATTAGCCATACAATTGACAACAATTCATTTTGTGCTAAGGTAGTAAAATAAAATACCGTTTCTAGATTTTACACTGCTGATTACAGTAAAAATATCTTTGGATTTTTTTATGCAGTAGTTTTTTTTTATATTTAGGAAAAACAGTAAAAAAAGTTGGATTGTGAATGTTAGGAATACACTTATAGTGCCCTTAGTCCATTTATTACCAAAGGAATTCAAAAAAATATACAACTGTCATGTTCATTGTTTATCTGTCTGACGGATTACTTGCTTGATTCTGACGACACGTTTTCAATTCTACGCAAAATAGTTTATTTATTTTAATGGCGTCTACAAATTACGTAATTAATTAAATTACGCAAAATAGCAAATTTGTGAACGAACGGCAGCGAATGATTGACATGACATGACAGTCAGTTTTGTTTACTGTTTAAAGTTACTTTTTTAAATTTTATATCAGGCTAAGATCACATCAGTGTATTCCTAACTTTGTATATACGGTCTTTTTAATGACTATTTCTTTAATAAATTATTAACGACGAATTTAAGTTAAATAAAGAAAAACCAAGAAATTCGGGTAGTCTAATTTTTAACCAGCTATTATAAACGCGAAAAAACAATAATGCATTTTTTTTTGAAATGTTGTCATTTGTCGCGATACTTATTTCTTCGACTTCGTTTTTTGTATGGTTATCTGCGCTTAACTATGGTCCAACTTTTTGGTCTTTACCCATAGTCTTTGATCTCGATGGTATTGTTTTTAAGTTGGCCGCCATTACTGTCATTACTTGACAGCAATGGCGGATAATTAATTAGGTATAAGAGCTATCAAATTTTTACAATACGATTTACAAAGACGATATGGTTTTCGTGCCTAGAATCTCTTATATAATATAAATAAATAAATATCAGGGGACAATGTCACACCAATTGACCTAGTCCCAAACTCAGCTCTAGGCTTGTACTATGGGTACTAGACAACGATATAAATACTTATATAGAGAAATACATATTTAAATACATAGAAATCATCCATGACTCAGGAACAAATACTCGCGCTCATCACACAAATATCTGCCCTTACCGGGATTTGAACCCAGGACCGCTAGCTTCGTAGGCAGGGTCACTACCAACTAGGCCAGCGCGTCGTCACATATATACTTTAAATCACGCCTATTTCCCAGAGGGGTAGGCAGGTACCACTTTTTCCACCTGCTGCGATCCTGACAAATCTCTTTCGCTTCTTCCAGATTCATACATCGAGTCTTGGACGCACGTCGGTTTCGGGTACTTAAAATTTGCCCCATTTCCAGTATTTCTCCGATATGATTAAAAAAAGTACGCCTAGGGCGGCCCCTTCCGACCCTCGCCGCGTTCGACTTTCGCTCTGAATACCTCTTTCGTCAATCTTCTTTCATCATTCCTTTCCAAATGACCGAACCATCGAAGCATGCCCTTTTCAATTTTAGTCTCTACATCTTCTTTTAGTCCAATTTCTCTCTGACCCTGACGCAAAGAGCGCATTTCAACTGTATACGACTTTCATGCTTGTCTTGCAAAATATAAAATCGAATAATTGTTTGTTTTCTGTTTATTGCTGTGAATAAAAGTTTTATACCGTTTTTAGCTCTTGATTAGTATTAAAGAACTATACGCATTTATGCGTATAAAATATAAAGTCATAGCTTTGTTTAATACTATTAAGTCGTAGCCGGCTGCGAAATTGACAGAGAGTGTCACAAGCTTAATTGAATTCTGGAAAATACGACCAGTAAAAGGTTTTTCTCAGAGGAAACCTATAAACGAATTATATACAACGTCGCGAATAAAAAGCTATACTAGGCTACCGTATAACAAGGAAGGAATATCTAGTTATATACATAGTGTGATTGCCGCACTCAGAGACGTCAATAAAGTTTTGATGCTGGTTTAGTGACGTGTTGTCTTATTCTATTGCTATAGTAAAGAAAGTGACAGTAGCAACTTTAATCAAGCAGTAAGCATATTAAATTGAATGTGGTTACTAATTACCACAGATCACAGAAACAAGGGAGATATGTTATGGGGGCGTGGTTCGTGTCGCCTCGATATGGTCAAATTGACCATATCGGCACGAGGCGTGTCAAGCGTTGACACAGTCACTCACTGAACGCTGTCAGTATAGAAGCTCCGTTTAAATGATAAAATGACTGTATGTAGCGTGAAAGTGTGCAAAAATCGAAATACAAACGTTAATATAAAATCAAAGGGCATAACTTACTACCGGTAAATTTTGTTTTTAAGCATTATTTATATTTTTAAATTAATATTTTATATTTGAATGGATTTCAGAGCGTAAGGTTGTGAAAGTTGTGTTGACGTGATTTCTATCGACTATCGATAAATGGCTTATTCTACAGCTATCAATAGAATTCAATGTGTTAATAGTTCTAGTTATTTATCACTACCACGACACGCTTAAAACAGAAGAAAAATAATTTTAACAAATTTTCACGTTATACAAAATTTAATTTTCTTTACAATATTAACGAACGACGAAGGACTCTAGCAATTCAAATATAAGTAGGCGAATCATACAATTAAGATAAAAATAAATTAACCAACCACAAAGGCAAAGGGCTCTGGCTCAGTATTGAGCTGTGCTTGCACACAGCGCTGATTGACAGCTCGCGCCGACTCACTCTTAAAAGGATTCAAGCCTAAAGGTTGGATGGTAGAGATTGCCCCAAGTATTAAGTCTATCTTTCTGTTTTAAGTAATTTGTACTATTTATGAAATAAAGTTTACATAATCAAGTCGGTAAACTACTGGTTTGTCCCAAACTGAGATCTTGTGACGTGACACTCAACCGAACCCATTTTATTAGTATATTTGTATTAACATCATAAAGTCCAAGTTTACAATTTAGACTTTTATGTACTAATCAAAACGAAAATCTATAACAGCTTCAGAAAATTTAACCAAAGAAATTTGGCCATTTTTTGGTACGTTCTAATATAGGTATCGTTCCAAATTTAAAATCTTATGTATCAATTTTACGCAAACCGTATTCTTGCTAATAAAATATTATTCTATTCTAACAATAATATATTAAGTTTAAATGATGTAATTGTATTAACCTAGTAGTAAAATAATAAAAATAGTACTTATTGCCTGTAAATTGAATAGTATAGTATGAATCTTCTCAAATGAACTTTTCGCTTCGAGCCCTAATCTTCCAAACAAAGGCCATTGTTTCTATTATCGCAAAACCGCTAGCTACCGAGTTAGCACGTGCTACTACAACATTGATATTGAAAAACAAACGGTATCGTCATAGTATTAAGGTTCAAATTGAATGTCACTGACATTCTAGATGTTACGTTTTGGTATTTGCCGTATTGCCTCGGGGCGGTATCGTCCTAGCTGTCTGACACCTAATATTTTACTGAGCCAGTGTCCGTTTCACTGCCGCGAAGACATACGAGTACATTTGCGTGCAATGCCTGTTACCTTTGTTGTTTCTCTCAACTATTTGAATATTTGTGTGTCTTATGGTTCGTGAATAAATGTATTTTTTCTTCTTCTTCATCATGGTCTTCTTCTTTTTCTTTTCGTTATTCTTCTTATTTACGTACCTATGTATTTGTAAGACGTTATTTGTATTTTTAAATTGTTCAATTCAGTTTTCACCGCCTACCTATTTCTAATGTGTATTTTTAATCATCTTTCTTTGTAAAAAAATCCGGAAGAGATCATTATTTAGCGATAAGACCTATTGACTACGAATCACTATGAATCTTTTTAATCCGTTTCTTGATGTAAGTGATTTTCAATAAAGCGTTATGTATTCTATTGTAATAGAATAGAGTATAGAATGGTGCGAATACAGCATAGCAGTTAGCAATCTTTAGTTTTACGGCAGTAGGTAGTAGGTACACACAAAGCAAAAATGTCTGTAACAATTGTTCCTATCCAAACAACGCATGAAGGAATGCTAACAAAGACCGCAGGCTCCGAGGTATTTCGAATGCCATTTCGTGTAATGGCCGACGAGCTAAAGTTTTCGAGATGCCACGGTACGAGTACTAAGGCTTTATTTCGAGGTAAATTAACAAGAGATTTTACAACACATTAAACCCTTTTGTTTGAAGCGAGAGAAATGGCTACTTAAACGCGATAATGGTAAAATGGTGAGTATAATTTAAAACAAAATTTGCAGTTTTAAGGTATATAGAGGTGGTGTAACCGCGATGTGAATCAAGCTCGAGCCCTATAATAGCGATAACAATAAAAATAAGGGTGTTTATTCAGTAATTTGGCCCCACGGGTACCTTCATCCGTCAAAATCTTCCAGTGCTTCCCAGGAGGATGCTAAGAATTCTAATTCTAATTTTGATTAATGAATTTCACTCCTGTTAAGGTATATTTCGACAATGTCAAGTTTATTTATAGACACTCCCACCATGAGCGATAGAGAACTGTAACCTTGAAGTTCAGATACCCTATTTCTATCAGTTGATAACTAGTGATTTTCTAACTCATGCTCTGAGTTCAATATAAACCAAGCTTCGACTGACTATTATTTACGTTAGAAAGTTGAATTCGAGTAGTAGAGTTATATTATGTGCAAGTTACTAAAAAACCTCCGTGTGGGGATAAGACAACCGGTGAAATTACAAGCATAGAGGCATGCCATCTTAGTACTCAAGGTTGGCAACGCATTTTCAGTCTTAAGAATGTATTTTCAAGAATGCAAATGTCTTTGGTTCAGAGATCTCACTTACCATCAGGTGGCCTGTGTGTTTGTTCACCTTAACAATAAGTACAAGGGATAAATTTGCCTTTGTACAGAAAAGAAAAGCTTTATTAAGGCTCTGTCATCCCGGCTCATAGACACCTCCGGAGATCCTAGAGCTTGTGCTTACCTTTCCCAAAGGATTGGGCTAGCTATCCAGAGAGGTATTGTAGCCAGTGTCATAGCCTCATAGGGACCATGCCGCGAGCGGACCTGCTAGAGGGGTTTTTTTTTTTATAGTGGTGATTATTATTTACATATTTAATATTTGAGTAGCTTAATTTTATTTTAATTTTAATAAATTTAGTTTAACTTTTAATTGTTAATAATATCCTTTGTACGTTTTTTATATTAATTGTATTGTTCTGGTTTTTCTTTTGTACAAATAAAGTGTTTACATACATACACGCAATGCCATACAAAAAAAAACAAAACAAAAAACTACTCTTAACCTTAATAAACGATCATCTCATCTAGACCTTCTTCAGCTTCGTATCTTTTTTATTCACTTCACTCAATAAAATCAATCGCTTCCCGACGTAAATAAACTTGAAACGCCTAAATTATTCACAGGACATCAGTGATGAGGGTGTACCCTCGGAGGTCGCTTGAAAAAGGTGTACAAGTCATCCCTCCAGGGTAACGACCTTGAGGTCAATGGTCTTTCTAAGGAACGTTTCGAGGTAGCCCGAGAAAGTGAGATGTTTTAATTGATGCTAAATCTTAATTTGTTACGCACAATTAGTTTGTTTGGAAGGTGCGAACGTTTCGTTGTTACTTTAAGATTAAGTATGATTTACGGTTAGCTATATTTTGATTGTAATATTATGTACTAGTTGTTGTCTGCGACTGTAAAATCAGTTTATGGCTATTCCCTCGGGAACTGACCTAAATTAATGTTTGTTGTTCTTCCCCAGGACTCATGCTTTCTCCGTAATAAACTTCATCGTAATCGGATAAACGGTATAGCAGCGCAAAACATACAAATTACATATCGCTAAATGACCGCTTCGTTTGTGTTCCTAGGTAGGTTATGTTCTTTAGGTAACTTCAAATGCCCGAAGGGCAAACTGCCCAAGAATAGGGACCCCGCCTTGCGGGGCTCTTTCAACTTTGCTAAGACAGACATAAAATGAAAAAACATTGTTGTAATTTTGCAACTTTTGGAGATGTAGGCTACAACTGCAAGCGATGGCATAATTTTGCGATTAAGTAATTTTGCGACCTAGTTATTCTACTACTAATCCAGTTTAACAGTTATATATATAAATACATCAATCAAGCTAAAGTAAAGGAAGAAAAAAAAACGCATCCAAATCGGCTCATGCGATTAAGAGCTACGGTGCCACGGACACACACACACGCACACTAAGACTAACACGTCAATGTATAACACCCCTCTTTTTTGCGTCGGGGGTTATAAAAGATAGTTTGACAAGCTCAATTCATATAACAAAATTCCCAGAAATGTAAAAGGTTTGTCATTAAATAAATTTAAGTCGTTTATAAAAAAACATTTAGTTCGCAAGGCCTACTACACGATTTACGATTTTATAAATGACAAAGACGCCTTTAAATGATTTTTATTTTTTTTATTTACATACATTTTTATTTCTCTCTGTGCACTGACATACTTTGATTCTTAATTTGTTTTATATAATCCTGACATATTTTTTTTCCTAGTTCTACTAATTTTTTTTTTGATATTAATATTTTTTGTGAAAACAGCTTTTATGTTTGTAAGTTAACATGTGCCTAATTATAAATGATCTTTGACATTTAAAAAGTGTTCTGTATGAATCTATATTAAATAAATGACTTTGACTTTGACTTTGAATTATGACAAGAATATTTTGCATAAAAGTCTAAAACCACTGAGTTGTAAAAGTAAAATTATATGTTAATTCCTTGATAAAAAAAGGCATAAATATTCAAATAACGTACTCATTCGCGGCACGATTAAAATACTTCAGCCACACACGCCTCCTACGCAGCCTCTTCCCGTTTTTTCTCTTTTCGCGATATATTATGTCAAAGCCATCTCGTTAAAATTACAAAGCGGGTTGCAATTAGATTAACACAGCGGGACATAATGCGAATTCTTTATGTTATTTGTATTTTCTTTTTATCATGTGAAGGATCTTTTTATGATAAACGACTTTCACGCAAATTACTCAAATATCGTGTTTTTATTGGCACCTTGAATATCGACTCTTGAAAAATAGGGAAGACTTTTTTTATAAATTGTTCAAATGCAAGATACATTATAACTGGCTAAATGAACACTATTTTTTTTTTCGTAAACCCGCGCTAACCGAAAATAGGTCGGTAGTGTATAATAAACAGTGATCGGATTTCACGGTGCAACACTGCGGGATATAGAGTAGAAATCTTAATATGGATATGACTAAAATCCCGGGATCTGGTTCGAAAAGAAAATGCGATTGTTGGGATATTTATAAATAGGCATTAGGATAGGATTTTACACGTGTAAAGAAATCGATTAAACATATAAAATATTGCGAAAATAATTGTATGCTATTTCAATTTCATACAAACTAATAAAATATAATATCTGTGTTTAGTGTGGTGAACTGACCAGGGATTGTAAAACCGGTGAAATTGAATACCTGTATATAAATTGTCAAACGATTACCGCTAAAATAATAATACCTATATTCGAGTTAGAGGTAATGTTGTCATTCCGCTTTTGTCTTTTTCACTATGTATGCACTATTTACAGTATTCTTTACCTCTATTTAATATCGGTATTCGTTGCTCTTGATAGATAAGGTGTCAAGTAGACATTATGACTGAAGCACAATAAATAGGTGTAACATAACTCAATAGCATTGTTGGCTAACACTGGTTGAAATGTCTGCTAGTACTGAACAAATAAATTGATTTGCGACGTATTTCAAATGGTCAATTGTCAATTTGTTTATTCGCCTTTCTGTAATAATTTAATAAAGTAGCAAAAAGCCACACGAAAAAGAAAGATTTCGTATTTATATAAAAATATCTAAAATGGGCCGCGGACGGAAAAGAAAAAGACAAACCGATCATATGACAGAATGGTAATCTTTTCGTTGATTGTCATAATTCAAAATTAGAAAACTTGCTTGTTTGGACACTGACAGGTATTACCGGTAATGGGTTTATTGGTAAAGTATCAAATAGAGGTAATGTTGTCAATTGTCGAAACCGCTATTACATTTCAATACCGGTTTTGATTATACCGCTTATTAGAGCTTTAGTGATATAAATACCAAAATGCAATTATAACCGGTTATACCTTATTTAAAACCGGTAGTAAGAATACCGGTAACGATCCCTGGAACTGACAATGCATACCGTATTAAACATTTTATTTATATTCATTCCCAAAGACTATTTGGCAGATCAATTTTAAATAGAGTATAATAAACAGAGGGTTGAATTGCTCATGGCAAAAATCAAACGTCAATAGAATTGGAACGTTGAATTTTATCGACTATCGATTAAACTGAAATTATTTTTACCTATCGCATCTTTATTTATTTATTAACAATACTAAACCTCAAATCCATAAGCAAACAATAATAGACTTAATATGAATATTACGGTATAACATTAAAAAAAAGACAATATAAAACGATAATTTTAAAAACTACTTATTTAGTAGGTACTGCATTAATAAAACTACCTAAGTTTCAATAATACAACCTAAGGATTCAAATCACCTGTGAACTAATTTTCATCGTATCAAACAGTATCGTAATCTAAATCTTTGCTGATGACGTTTTCCTCGTCTTCTCTGTAATAATACATGATATTTAGACTTTTTTTTTGATATCCGGAAATGTGTTTTTTTTTTCTCCATGGAATGTTGCAAGAAACGCAAAATATTATCAAATTTAGATAAAAACTATTATCTTTCTTTACCTCTTTAAACTCAGAATGTGTTTTACTCGTTATGTGAGTTTCATAGTGACTGAACTTATCGATAGCTGAAAAAGTCGATCAAATTCAACGTTCCAACTCTATTGACGTTTGATTTTTGCCATGAGCAATTCCGCCCTCTGATAATAAAAACTAACTTTTTGAATTTTTTTACATACCTAAATTACTTTTGTCAAAATATTTATTTTACACGTTTAAATTGTATTGAAATTAATTTGAAGTAATAAAATCAGAATAATATTTAACAACATAAGTCCCGGAATCCCGGGGCATATCCATATTAGCATAATGTTTGAGGTCATTCACCCCGTGTTGCACCGGGATATCCGATCATTGATAATAAATATACATATATACATAAACTCATGCCTTCATTCCTAGAGCAGGCAGGCAGGTAGGGTAGGCAGAGCTACAGGATTACCAAGAACTCTAAAAAGTTGTTGATAATTCTGTAACCACATTTTGCACAATTAGGCTAAGATGTTTACCAGAGTATTAGTGACAGGTTGCAAGCCCATCGCCCAACACCTGTCTGTCTACCCCACTCCACGCTGGGAATGGAGGCGTGAGTGTATGTGTGTGTGTATTATTATGTTATATTTAACCAGTTCGATTCCCAGTTAAGGCAGAAGAAAATTAAAAAAAAAATAAGTCTCCTTTGCGTACAGCTTGCTATTTCCAATATTTAAGGTAGTAACCGCAAAATGCTTTTTTTTTTATTGCATGTGTAAGCAAACGAGCACATAGGCCACCCGATGGTAAGTGGAAACTGTGACCCATAAACATTCGCATTCACAAGACTGCAAATGCGTTGCCAACCCTAAGGACTAAGATGGAATGCCTCTATGCTAGTTATCCCCAAACCGGAACACAACAATGCAAACACTGCTGCTTGGCGGTAGGTTAGTGGATAAGATGTTGGTACCAACCCGGACGGACCCTGCACAAGGTCCTCCCACAAGTAAAGTCCCACAAGTATGATACTTCATACAGTGGCGTGCCTAGGGTTTCAGAATAGGGCAAGCCGAGAGATATGTTTTGTAGTTTTTACGGTTATTATGGATAAATTTATCTTGTTACCACATTACTGATCAATCTTCACTTCACTCTGCAGTTGTATAGGCATTTGCTTACGTGGACGAGCTCACCAAAGCACCCTGAAGGCATGTTACCACTAGATATAATTTTACAGACATATCAGCAATTGCATACTTTCGGTGGCCTTGAAAAAAGCCGCTTGGTTTGTATGAGAGAATAAAATAAAGGTCCAACTTCTTATTTTAACTTTGCTTGCCTAGGGAGAAAGCAATAAGTACTTACTTTTATTTCAATTACCTATCTAAAAATTAAGTACATACATATTACACAACAAAGTTAAATTAAATTATTATTTGTATACATCGAATGTGTTTTTCTAAAACGCCATCGTACCTATTTTGAAAGTAGCGACACAAGCTCTAAAAAATTACCCTTATTCAATGAAGTTTTAGACTCATCGTGACCTCTGAAGGGAAGTTCTTGTTGTGCTAAATGACAAACAACATCGACTAATCTTTGAAAAACGCTACTATTGTTATCAACACGCATGTTGTTTTGTAATTTCCTTTGATAATTGGCGCGATAAAGATGTCTCAATTCGCTGTTTACCAAAATCACTAAAAGAAATTACCGCGTTCATGTGTTTTCGAGAATTCATGTGTCTTTTAATGGCGCCAGCTAAATTATTTAAATCGTCATAACCAGATGTATTCCACACGTTTTTGTCGTTAGAAAAGAAAATACAACACCAGCAATATAACTTATTAGAGTGCGAACAACCAACAATCCAATGAGTTTTGTACACTGACCTGTTAAACTGCCTTTTGTGCGATTTACTACTCTGAGAAATACACAAGTCAGGCGTAGGTTTTGCCGAAGAAATAAGTACCTTTTTCTCTGCAAAGTCCAAACATTTTACCTTTCCGTCGACAAGCAAAGTTTGTGCACACTTTAAAATATCAGTCACACGGGACTTCCTCCATTGTCAATCTAATTGAATCACAACTCACAACACCACAAAAAAAAAACGTATTATTGCACTGACCGCGCCGCGCTTCTCAACGCCTAAACAAAACAAAACAAACTATTCAACACGTGAATAAAAGCATTTGTCAACAAATAGCAATGAAGTGAAGTTGGCCGCTAACGCGGCTCAACGCGCGCTCCGCGCCTGCGCGAAGCGAATTTCGCATTTACTATGGACTCGTGTACAACTTCATACGCAAGCTTGGCTTTTTACTCTCATACTATTTGCCATATTAATACACGAACAGACGTTTTTGGGCATATGCCGTTTCGGTGGGTAAGACAGAGAATATGAAAGCCCGATTGCAAGCCAATACGTGCGAGCGAGATACGAGCTAGCCGCGTCATGAATAGTTCGACTGGTTGCCGCACAGCGCTGAGCGCTGTGCTGCGTAGGTGGCGGCCGGCGGTGCGCGGTAAAATTTAGTAGGTACTACTGTAGCATGTAATAATTTGATTTGAAGAATTTAGTGAGAGCGCGCGGCGCGCGAAGGTGAAATACCTATCTAATACATTACGTGGATTTAATGAATAGTTATTTTTGTAAGGCAAGGCAAGCCCGGCTTTTGGGCTTATATGGCAGTACCGCCACTGACTTCATACGCTAACCAATGTTTAAGGTTGGGCAATAAACTGAGTGGCCTTGTGTCATATTTTTCCTACACAAAAGGCCGAAACCAATAAAAGACTTGTTTCTCAACTAACTTGACTAAAACCCGTGGAAAACACGTGAATTTCGTCGTTAAGGTCGAAACCTAAGAAAAGCTTGTTTAACTTAAGTTGGCCGGGTCCAGAACCCGTGCAAAAAAACGTGAGTTTTATAAAATACTTGGGAAACTCGTTTCTATTATAATTACTTACCTTTTTAAGTCGTTTTCTGGAAGTGCTTCTCTAGTTGCTTAATGTTGGCATGAAAACTTTACTGGACGGAAAATTATATTGATAACCTTTGAATTGTAAGTGTATAGTGTACATACAACAACGCGCACTTATTTTTTTTTAAATGCAGATTCATAATCAGAAGGGGTTTGAATTTAAGAGTTTGTTTTTGCCAATTTAAGAGTGGTAACGTAGAATCTGTAGCACTGATACAGAATTCCAATCGTCAATGTCAGCTCCTCTCACATCTGTCAAGAGGACGTTTAACAACCAAATTGCCCTCAATGTCAACCAGTGTGGCAGTAATATAACTAACATCACCCCGTATATAATACGGATAATTTGTACGCAAGGGCAAACAATATTATATTGTGGGAAGTCTCGAAGGGGTTTGCTTAACATAGTCTAGATCAATCTTTCTTATAACACGCTCCCTGTGGGAGGTAGAGGGTAGGGCCCAGAATCAGGATAAAACGGATATGGCACGCCATAATTAAATGAAAGTAATTATTGTGATTGTGATTTTTAGATGTGGTAAAGAAAAAAAGTAGGGGGGCGGGCGCTAGAAAATAATTAATTTCTTAAGTGGGCAGTAAGTAAACAAAATAGGTTTGAGAATAGGGAATGTAATTTAACCGGTTATTAACCGATTTTGTATGAAAATAACCGGTTAAAACCGGTTATAACCGGTTATAACTGGTTATTTGCATTCCCTATTTAAGAACCACTGGTCTAGATTGAGCCCTCAACGAGCCCTAACATGACAGGTTTACCATGTGTAATTTAGGAGTTCTTATAGCCACCTTAAGTCTCCATCATCAAACCAGCTCAAAAATACTATAATATTGTATTGTCATCAGAACTTAAGGTGTATGCAAAATGTAATTTTCAGCTTCATCGGAAACCGGGAGATGGGTCAAATTTATCAAGATTTGACCCTAACATACATACATACATTGCAAGTAAAATAAAAGCTTGTAAAATGTGCCTTTACAACCTTTTCACCTACTATACATCGCATTAACCTAATAAGTACGTTTTTCACGGCAAGTTTTATGATGCCTTAAAGTAAGGAGACAGGACGTTCACAGCGAAACATAGGCCCGTAAATTCTAAAAAACTACGACAGCAATGAACCTTGTTTTAATGCCTTATACATAATTATGTATTAAATAAAGCAAGTACTCTAAAATAAATCATATTATTGTTTAATAAGTAGGCACACAAAACGAGTTCCAATATGACTCGATATGAAGGATGATGATCGATGCCTTAAAAGCCTTCCGCGCGGTAACTTTACTGGCATTGCATAATGATCATATCTCTGCGGAGTTTTCTTCATTCACTTTCAAATTGGTTTTATTACTTCTCGGTTAAGGATAGTTTTTTTTTTTTTTTGCCCCCGCGGCGACTTAAACAGCTACTACCGCGGGGATAATGGCGTTTCCACGTGAAGTGATTTCGCCAGTGTCAAGGTATATATGAGTATAAATCAATATAGCAATAAAACACAATCCAATCTTCTCTAGGAAGATTGGGGGCAACGTTGTACGGTGATTTGTAGGTCAGAGGTCAAAATAGTTTTAACCTATGCACCACTGCGAGTCCACTTGAAACGAGAAGAAAGATACCAGATACACGAAATAAGTCCAAGTCTTCAATCACTGTGCGACACAAAGGCATAAAAAGTACAAATCACTATCAGAAAAGAACTTTGAACACCTAATTACCCAAAAATTAAAGTCTAAAACAAATTACACGTCCGCCATCTTTTAACGTTGCAAATGGCCCCCTAAGGATAGTTCGTTTTTTCCGAAGATTTCCAGACACTATTCGACGAGGATTTGGTAAAAAATGTACTCAAGTATCTGCAAACGTAACATTTCGATTCTTTTTTAATCAAGGCAGTATTTAAATAAACGTTTTTAGACAATATGGAGCATACATGTAATACTTAACAACTAACCAACCGATCTTCGCTGATACTGGAGTACCGCGTAACACACAACTTAAATAATATGCAAAATATGCCTTAGTAATCAAGTCAGTAAGGTACATTTTGCAACTTATAGAATTTGTTAGTTATGCGGAGTATCACGGACGCAATAGTAAATTTGCTTTTATACCCGTTACTTTGGGTCCTAGGGAGTAAACGTAACTAAATTACCTGCATGCTGCGGAGCGGGGGCCGAGTGCACCGGAGACCCGAGCGCAAGCAACGCTAATGCCAACCACATAGCAGCCGCCATTTTATCTGTAAACAAATGAATAATACGTTCAAGTACAATGTTTAGCTTTCACAAAGTTTTCTTTTTTATTTGAATTAGGAGACAGACAAACAATCGAGTCACCTCATGGTAAGTAATCATCGGGACCCATAAACACCCGCAACACACGCATCCGGCCTTTGAGAAAAGAGTAGGTATAAAGGCTCGTTTTTTTAAATACACAGAAAACTTCCAAGGCTAATACTCGAGTTCATAAGTAATTGTTTTTTAGTCCTTTATGTTTTCTACGTGTTTTAGTATTGATTTATTTATGTAAGTATATTCATCGTTGTAGAAGGTGCAAGCCTAATCCTTAGTTTGAGACTGGTTCAATTAGTGTGATATTGTTCTCCGTTATTTTTATAATCTGAAGAAAACGAAGGAAAGATGCTGGCAATAGTTCCAAGTACACGTTTCTCTTACGTGCCACATCGTATGTCAATAGCGGAAATTGTATAAGAAAAACAGCTATGACATACGTACGACAGACATCGAAGTTTTAATGCGGACCTTCCTTAATTATCATTTTGGAACGGAACCCGGAAAGAAAGTGTACTTGGTCTAACAGCTTGTCCATTTAGTACATAAATTACCAAGAGTAGCTATCAATGGAAAAACCCGTGGTCACCGCTATTGCTGACCGCACTCATTACAAACACAAGAAATAAATTGCTTTGGCGTATCACTTGCTTATACGCACCTTCGGTAGGCCAAGGGCACAATTGTCCCTATAATCATATAGTACATTGTGCTCTTGTTCTACCGAAGGTGCGAATCTGTACACGTTATATCGTAATACAGGGTGTCCTACGGTTATGCCACACGGAGAAAAACTACTTTAAATTAGATAGGGAAATTAGCTTCATAAACACTTTATTTTATTTTTAAATGTAAATTATACCTATTCTATCTTTGGTTTGAATTATTTGTGGATAATAAAAAACCAACAGTTGAAATATTTTGGCCAGGCATTTGACTTAATTATTAACTTGAAAACTTCATAATTACGCCAGCTCTAACAGACACCAATGTGTTGAGGTCAGGAGTTCCCAGAGTTCAACAATTGCTTGCCACAGATCTTCATACATGTTAAATATCCAAGGAGTACCACAAGGTAGTGTACTAGGGCAACTCCTTTTTTGATGCACATTAACGATCTGCCTGGGGCACGTTTTATAAAGCAATAAGTAACAATTTTACAGGTCAAAACTGGCAGCACTGCTCAAATGACTGGTTGTCATTGGCCGAGGTTCTGTAAAATGGAAACGTTTAACCTGTAATTTGTAATTTTATAAAACAGGCCACTTATATAACTACACACCAACGTAGACACCAGACTAAGAAAATCGTATAAATTTATACTAAAACCAATATTTTTTCATCAATGTCAAGCGAAAAGAAAAGCAGTTCGTAACTCGTTCAAACCTAACAGAACGTTGTAAACTTCCAATTATCCTGTAGATTCAAAACCCAAGGGAAGTAAAAAGTTTTAATAAAAGGTAAATTGTCGTCATTAGAGACAACTGCCGGAAGGCGTAAATGCGACTACGGACAAAAAAGGGGCCATCTCAACGAAAAGCTAAATTAAGCTTGAACTCTTCAAGTTTCAGATTGCTTACACAACACTTTATACCTTTTCGTTTTCTTGTTTTGGAAAATGACGATGAAGCCGGTACTAATAGAAGATAAATTTAAACTTCTTTGTAACCTTTATAATCTATTCAACGCGACGAGGCCCTGGCCTAGTTGGTAGTGACCCTGCCTATGAAGCTAGCGGTCCTGGGTTCAAATCCCGGTAAGGGCAGATATTTGTGTGATGAGCGCAAATATTTGTTTCTGAGTCATGGATGTGTTCTATGTATTTATGTATATATTTCGCTATATAAGTATTTATATCATTGTCTAATACCCATAGTACAAGTCATGAGCTTAGTTTGGCACTAGTTCGATTGGTGTGACATAGTCCCCTGATTTTTATTTATTTTATTTTATTTTTATTGCTGAAGGATTCAAGAATGGATTCAAGGGTCGGAAAATGTCGGGTGGTATCAGACAATTATTTACTGACTTATTTTCCCTAATTTTCTTTTTTTGGTCCGTAGGGTCCTAGCGCTCTAGTCCTCTTTAAAGTAATTTCGAAGAGGCTCATTAACGTCACAGGAGACCGAGGAGCCGGCATTTTCCTCGCTCAATGTATATTAGTTTAAAAATTAGGGACAATGCCGAAGGGACCTTCAAATTTGTATTTAAGTTTAGCTTCATATCATAGATTTGGTTTTATTTTTAGTTAAAAATTTCATTTGTTAAGTACCTATTTGAAGTCTTATAATCCAGCACGAATGTCATTAGCCTAGTAAATGTAAAATTTTACCCCGAAGTAAGTTAACCTTATCCATCCGCGGTTTGAATAAAGGATCCCGACATAAGTCGATAGTGTTCCGAGACCTGGATCTCAATATTCATAATACTAGGGCCTCTATTCAACACGGTAAAAACCTTATCGCGTTTGAGCTGTTATCGTATTGTCACCGGTATAATAGCTCTTATTTACTTGACAGTGGTGGTGGCTGACGTCATAACATTACTATAACAGATAACTACGATATCGTTTTTATCGTCTAGAATAGAAGCGCTGCATGTCCATTCTTTGGATATAATAAACTTGATCATATTACCTTCAAACTGTTAAACTAGAAAACGCGATTTAAAACAAAAACCTCAATATTTTTACTTTTAAAAAAAGACACCGTTTTCCCATGTTTTTGGTTGAATCTCATCTTCGAAACCTTAAAAATGATTTTAATTTAATAATCGAGTTTTTATATGTTTTTTAATTTACGTTATGGTTTTATTGTGAACAGAAATTATTTGAAATTGACGTTGCAATCAAGCCGCGTAAACTATCTCCATCTCACGTTCTTCACGCGGAAGTACATAAAGCCCTCCCTTTTGATCCTTAAGACTAAGTGGGCGTGAGAGGATATTTGGCCTCGTATGTTTTATGTGTATGCCTTGTACCGTACTTTATCCTCTTACAGTAGGCCACGTTTCAAGGTAATTTGACACGTAGCGTTGCCTCAGTCACGCATCGGGACTTTTCACTTTTCCCCGAACGAAATCAAACTGGCGATAAGTATTTGAAATTCAAATCGAAACGCCAAGTTCGCGGTAACGAGATTCTATTTTTGAATAAAAGAGAGTGAAATCATGAAAAAATGAAGCCGTCATGATTATAAGAGGTAAGTTTTCGTCTGCAAATTAAACTTTACTTGTTAGTTTGTTTAATTAAACCGCTTTCAGTGGTTTGAATATTTAGTAGTTGAAGAGAAATGTTTGGAATTGTTTAAATGGTTTTAATATCTAATAAGAGTAATAACCTATTCGATGTCGAGTACAATCATTGTAAACTCTTACATTTCTTATAACAGAAATACATTTATTTCAATTTCGATAGCTATTAATTAAAATATATTTTATTCCCGTTGTATAAGTACTAGAATTGAGAGTCATTCAACTCAGAACTCTTAATTGGTTCAGCCGATTTTCATAACCTACGTCAGGTTAAACATTATTTTGCTTTACATGCCTGTGAGGGCCAGCGCCAGACAACTTAAATTTGTCGGATAGTACTTAAACGTCAAATTTAAAATGACTTGTTTATGAGGGTCACACTTCTGGGGGTCTATTGCAAAACGAAAAGATAGGGATTTTCGAATATCAACAAAATGTATAGGATTGACGGAAGCTGATGAAAGAGAACTCCAAACTCCATACATTTCGAATGGATAGAAAACAAAAATATGAGCAGACAGCAGCATATTGGCCAAGTAAATTCTACAACATTACCTCAATAGAGTTATTTTCCAGCAGTATATTAGGGTGGCACTATATTCGACGCACACGCACTTGATATCAATGTTGTCTATTGTACGCATTCACAGGCTACTGGCAGTTCGCGCTAGTTACGTCTCAATGGCAGTAAGTGGCGAGTGAAGAAAAGGAGTTAGGGCTGCGCATGAGGGATAAGTGTACTGCGAATGAGCATATCGTTACTACTTTAGAAAAAACTCGTACCTGATACTTCGAGACGTATGAGCTTGAACTTAATTCTCCTCACGTTTAAGTTTTAAATCGTACGTCACGAAATATGAGATACGAGGTTTTTCCAAAGTAGCAACGATATATTTAATGAATATATTGAGGAGAAATACACATTCTCGGGCCATGCATTTAATTGACATAAACGTTAGTCGCGAGACCGTTCGGCAGCTTACGTCAATCCTACGCATTTTCGATAACGTGAAAATTCTACGAATGCATCTTGTCATGAGCCGTTTAAACATAAGCTTTTCCTTACTACAATTGTATACCTTGTTTCTGAGATACCTTGTGTCTGTACGGGCGAGCTGACTTGTTGGTTGTTGGACCGACAACTATGACGTTAAATAATATCACTTTTGACGTGTTGATGTCTTTAACTCAGCCGCCATTATTGTCAAGTAAATAAGAGCTTTCAGGTCAGAAAACAAAAACTGCCCCGGTGGCAATGTATTTTATAAGAGTCTGTTCAAACCTATCCTACACCGATCGATGTGAACAGCCTCATATGAAATGTATTGCCACTAGAACACACGATATTTTCTAGGATCAGACGGACACCCGACAACTGGGAACCCACTCTAACAATTTAACAACGTTGCACCTTTCATATGAATGATTTATCACTCCCGATGAGAAAAGGGGGGATTTAATATAAGCTTGGCGTGTATATCTGTGTATCTATGTATCAGTGTACTCAAGCGTCTGCGTGGCATTGTGTAACTTGCTCGTTTTTTTTACAGAAAGAGATAGCTCTTGGCTAGGTTTCATGAAAATTGGTTTAAAGATATCAGCTCTGTGTACATTTAGGGGTCGCTATGACATTAATCTAAAATTATATTAGTTTTTACTCGTATAAGTGGGCTAAGGTGAAAGCATAGAATCCTTGACACATATCAAAGGCCTTTCACACGATTAACTTGTCAAGGAGATAGTTTTGTCATAATCGCTCTATACATTAAGGTCTTTATTCAATGCCGATCGAATATCTTTAAAATATTAATAAGGGCTTTTATCCTGATAGCCCTGACATGGTTTAAACCAGAGAGGGGACAGTCCCCTTTATTGTGTTATGTATGTTCACGCCATCTGAAATTCTGAACTGTAAAAACACGGAGTGTTATCGGGTCCGTCCGGGTTCCACCTTATCCATTAACCTACCGCCAAGCAGTGTTTGCATTGTTGTGTTCCGGTTTGGGGATAAGACAGCCGGTGAAATGACTAGCATAGAGGCATTCCATCTTAGTCCTCAGGGTTGGCACCGCATTTGCAGTCTTAGGATTGCGGTCTTGTGAATGCGAATGTCTATGGGTCACAGTTTCCACTCACCATCAGGTGGCCTGCGTGCTCTTTTGCCTTCCTATGCCATAAAAAATAAAATAAAATGAATGACACTTGAACTATAGCCACCATTGCTTAGCTCGCGTGGCTAAACATCTCGTGTCATTATGGCTTGTTTTAGTCCCTTGTTCAACAACCAATTTTAGTTCATTAATCTCATTCCGTTTTAGGGTTCCGTACCAAAATGGTAAAAAGGAACCCTTATGGTGAGACTTCGTTGTCCGTCTGTCTGTCTGTCACAGCCAGTTTTCTCAGGATCTAAAGAAGCTATCAACTTGAAATTTGGCATAGTTGTAGAACTTGCTTGCCCGCATCTATTTCTAGTAAAAAATAAATAAATAAATTATAAATAATTGAAAAGGGTACCTATGTTAGTTTTTACTCGTATAAGTGGGCTAAGGTGAAAGCATAAAATCCTTGACACATTTCAAAGGCCTTTCACACGATTAACTTGTCAAGGAGATAGTTTTCTAAGGGAAAATAAGGGAATAAAATAAGGGAATAAAGGCTTGTAGTACTGTTAGGCGATGGGCTTGCCACCTGTCACTAATACACTGGGAAACATCTTAGCCTAGTTGTGCAAAATGTAGTTATAGAATTATCAAGAAGTTTAAAGACTTTTTGGTAATTCTTTAGCTCTGCCTATCCCACTCTGGGAATGAAGGCGTGAGTTTATGTATGTATGTAAATAATTAAATACAGGTTATGCTTTTAGGCATCATCCTATATGTAGGTAGGTACCTATAACGAGTAGCTCATATTTTTTCTATCACCCGACTGAAAGAAAACTTATTAACAAAGTCTTGGTAATCAATATGTCGAGAAGCAGGGTCGTGCTCAGGGTCCGATTGGCGAACAACGGCAGCCGGAGTTGTTCCGAAGTTATCTTATTTTGAGTTCCACCGCCTGACAGTCGTAAATTTCGATGCCTACTTCTTCATTACAATACATACATACCATCACGCCTTCATTCCCAGAGTGGGGTAGGCAGAGCTACAGAATCACCAACAACTCTAAAAACTTGTTGATAACTCTGTAACCACAATTTGCACAATTAGGCTAAGATGTTTAACAGTGTATATTAGTGACAGGTAGCAAGTCCATCGCCTAACAGTACTACAAGCCTTTATTCCCTTAGTCGCCTCTTCCGACTTCCACGGGAAGACATGGAGTGGCACAATTCTAAGCCGGCAACCACACGACGATTTTATAATTTATAATGTAGTGTTTTCAATTTACGACTATGTATATGTATAGGGTGCGTAAAGCTACGTAATTTTAAAAGAAAGTGTCTAGTACGGGTCGGGCTCGCGCACCGAGGGTCCCGTATTGTCGCACAGCAAATTCCATTTCTAATCGAATCAGCGCTAGCCCAACTCACACTTGACCATTTTTGAATATTTGATGTTTTCAGGGCTTGTACTTAAATCATACCAAATTTGACGCTTGTATGTTTTACCGTTTTAAAATAAGAAGAAAAAAAAAATTGGGGACCCCCTTTATTATTTCACTTTCTTCAATTACTTTTATTTATTCCTTTATATTTATTACTTATTATATTATTACTTATATTATATCCTGAAACAACAATTAACCCGTTATCAATTACGGTTCAAAAGATACAGATCTTAGTTAGAACGGACAGACGGGCATATTAATAAGGTCCCGTCGGGCTTCTTCTAGGTACGGAAGCTTTAAAATAGTAGATTGTTCAACAAGGGATTAAAACAAGCCATAATGAGACGAGTATGGACCTTTTGGCTATATATGCAAGCATTTAAAGCGTCACTTTATAAAAACAACAACCGCGGAACAAATTTTTAATAACCTTTATCATAATAGATATTATAATTTTGTATAGAACGTCGTTTTATTTCCTCGTATTCAAACTGAAAAGTAGAGTGTTTAAAGAGAGACTAAACAACCATAATGACACTTGGACTATAGCCACCATTTCTCATCTGACGTGGCTAAACATCTCGTGTCGTTATGACTTGTTTGAGTCCTTTGTTGAACAACCTAATTTAGTTCATTAATCTCATTCCCTTTTTTACCTTTTAGACAATTTGAATTATTTCACTTTTTAGGGCCGTTTAATGATACCCGGGGTTCAGTTACCCAGCGGAACTCTAGAAAGTAGAACAAAACGGAGCTTTTGAGCCAGCGTCAAAGAATTTTTCTAATTTTATGAGGTAGACTAAGACGTTCAAAGATTAACGGATCAAAAATTATTTGTGAAACTTAAAATTCGCCAACAAACTGGGTAACAGTTTGGCGAGCATTTAATTACAAAATGTCGCACCTTGAAAAAAAACCCTAGATCGAGTGACAACCCTACGCACCTGTAAGTAAAATCGCAGTGAATAGAACTCGTGCAAGTGCAAGGAAGTCGCAGTATTATGGATTCTATTGAGCCGACATCCTATTTCCTATTTCTCGATGGAATTCGATTTTATAATCGCAGATTTAACGTTATAAGCAGAGTTGTGACATATTTGAAATACTTGTATTTAAAATACAAAATACGTATTTTGGATTTTGTACTTAAGTACTTTATTTTTAAAGTATTTTTATTTTATTTGAAATACTATTTGAGACGTATTTTGTATTTGTAAAATGGTTTATAAAATACAAAATACTTTTTTATTCTTAGCTTCATTTTTCTAAAGCATTCCGCGATTCAGTAAAAACAAAAAATGGCCACTAGTGGCGCAGCAGCTTTGAAAGTCTATGCGCAAAATGACAGATGAAACAAAACGCATATAAAACCTGACCAATAATATATATATGAGGGACCCCTCTTGACAATCCTCAAAGTCACTGTTACGTTTTGCAGTGTTGGCAGCTATTTCATTATTGCTGTGTTGTTCGCTCGAAATGTCTTTAAAAAAATTCCAAAACAAATTGTTCTTGAGATGCTCTTTTTGAAGAGCTTGTGATTTTAAATTCTTTAATAAATAAAGAAAACCAGTAATTTTACCATAAAGTATTTTATTTCAATAAAGTATTTTGAAAATACATATTTTGTATTTAGTATTTAAATACAAAAGGCAAAAGTATTTTGTATCTTGCATTTGAAATACTATATTAAAAAAGTATTTGCATTTTGTATTTAAATACTTTTCGAAAAGTATTTTGTACATCTCTGGTTATAAGCGCAAAGAAAATTTTATTATAATTGGGTATTTGGGTACAACTAAAATTGTTAACCTTAGTACGAGAACAATGATTATTTTGGGATAAAATATATGCCGTGTGGTTGCCGGCTTAGAATTGTGCCACTCCATGTCTTCCCGTGGAAGTCGTAAGAGGCGACCAAGGGAATAAAGGCTTGTAGTACTGTTAGGCGATGGGCTTGCTACCTGTCACTAATATACACTGTTAAACATCTTAGCCTAATTGTGCAAATTGTGGTTACAGAGTTATCAATAAGTTTTTAGAGTTGTTGGTAATTCTGTAGCTCTGCCTACCCCACTCTAAGAAAGAAGGCGTGAAGGTATGTATGTATGTAAGATCAATTTAGTGTAAATTCAGGGTATTCTATAAGCTATTCTTGTTACATCTTTTATGTCAATCTGTGAAATCTGTAACTGTACCTGCCTTTGCTCTATGTTTCGGTACAGATACTGTAACGAGCGTAAACTTGCAAAAATATCGCACCGCTGTCGCACCGATAAGCCAGAACCGCTTTCTCACTATTCCATTAACGCGGTCCCTCACCGCACCGGGAGAATTCGCTTGTAATGTAACACTTCAGATTCGAGCATAACATCAGTGTGTGAGGAGTACCGAGCATTACTGGCCAGTATTGTAACCTAATGCTCAAATTCGAATCTAGAATACATAACAGGTGAAGGACCGCCTTTAGATTCAACAAGAAATCAAAAATATATTCAACCAACTACCATGTACCTACTTTATAAACATAGCGTTTCGTTACGAGCAATTTCGGCTTATATCGATGTGTTGGTACGACGTTTAGTAAAACTGTTCGTTGATGTTGATAAATTAAACTTTCGCAATTTATTGCTTGTCAATATATCGTCGCGTGGCTTTGAGGCACGTGTGGACTCTATGGCGGTATAAACTTTTAGCAATAATATATACATTATATTTTCTGTCCACGTTTAGTGTTTTTGTGAATTATAAATGTTTATTTTTTGCGTATCGACTTATGTACCCCTGGATTAAACAATGCTAGAATAAATCTAAATCTAAATATCCTTTCCTTATTGTGTCCTAATTAATGATCGAGTCGTTCCTTAGTGTCAATTTTTACAAGCTTCAATGCAATGTACCTGTGTATGTAAGGATCAAATCTTGCAAGTTAAATTTGACCCACTTCCCGTCAACGGAATGGGCTTAAATTTGGACCACATGTGTAAGCTCGATGACAATGCAATATTACGATATCTAAGAGCTGATCTGATGATGGAGTCGGAAGGTCGCGACAGGATCTCCGCTATTCTTACCGTAGAAGACTCAATAGTTTGGTCTTATAAGCACATAAAGATTTTGCGAAAAAAAGGACACTCAGCAACAAAACATTGTTCCAAAAATGAAAATTTTGACAGAAACTTGTGCATTCACAAGTTTGAAAAAAGAACGAGTTAATTGTCTCTAAAATGTGTCTGAGTACGGCCGTGAAATATATACTTACTCGTATATTAGCTTCGCTTGTAACAACTAACTGACGTAAAAAAATCTAAAACAACGTCGATTTTGACCTATAGTCAACGGATTGACTTAAAAGTTCACATGCTTCAGCGATTGTGATGACAATACAATAATATGGCACTATTAAGTTGGTATGGTGTACAATGATGGAGAATTCCTCAAGGACTAATAGATCTATTGAGTTTGAATTCGCTTAACTTGTCTTTTAATAATGAGTTTATCAATATTGTTAGCTGGCAACAAAAATATGCTACCGACCAAAAAGTTTTTTTTTAATATCGTCTGAGTGCGCCATACAGAACACCGAGCTATTGAAATTTCACGGTAGCTACCGAAGATCAGTTATAATCATATTCATTTAATTCAGTGGCAGTTCAATTTTTTTTTATGTCATAGAGAAGGCAAACTGGCACACAGACCACCCGATGGTAAGTGAAACTGTGACCCATAGACATTCGCATTCACAAGACTGCAAATGCACTGCCAACCCTGAGGACTAAGATGGAATGCCTCTATGCTCGTCATTTCACCGGCTGTCTTATATCCAAACCGGAACACAACAATGCGAACACTGCTGCTTGGCGGTAGGTTAATGGATAAGATGGTGGTACCAACCCGGACGGACCCTGCACAAGGTCCTCCCACAAGTCCAAATGAATGCTAGATAACTACATGGATATTCATAAAACGTTATTAAACGCAACGAACCCAAATGAATTAGTTCCACATCTTTAGCCGTCGTAAACCCAACCAAGGGCTCATATTTTACTAAATTCACGCTTTGTTGCTTTTACAAGCAGCTATAAACCACGGACTTTATGATTTAGAGGCGGAACTTGCTCGAACGAAACTACTTAAATACAATAAACGTTAACTTGCATTTAACTTCGAAACGAAATTCGCGGGCGAAATATTACCGTTTTAGATTTCTTGATTCAAGAATGTATACCCTTTTGAGGTATAATTAAATAATGATAAGAAGTCAAACATGATACTTGGTTGGTTGATACTTATTCTTGGTTGTTAGGTTGCGGGTGGTAGGACCTTGTGCCGTCCAGATCGCTACCACCATCTTATCCATTAACCTACCGCTAAACAGCAGTTTTTTTCGCGTTGTTGTGTTCCGGTTTGGGGATAAGACAGCTGGTGAAATGACTAGCATAGAGGCATTCCATCTTAGTCCTCAGGGTTGGCAACGCATTTGCAGTCTTGATTGCATTACAGTCTTGTGAATGCGAATGTCTATGGGTCACAATTTCCACTTACCATCAGGTGACCTGTGTGCTCGTTTGTCTTCTCTATGTCATAAAAAAAACAACTGGGTTTGACAGCAGCACGTTTTGCTAACCCAAGAGAGTCCACAAGAGAAAATACTCCAAACGAACTATTGTCCTCGCGTGTGAGAAATATGGACATATTTCCCTTAAACAACTTGACATTGGCCAAATACACCTTAACAGGAGTGCCACCTAGTAATAAAAAAAATGAATAAGAAGGTTTTGTACTGGAATGAGGTATCAGGATTGACTTCCTATTTTTCTTTAACATAGAAATGTCGTTTTCGAAAAGGGACTACAGGGCTAAGAAGCTCCCAATTTTTATGCTATCAGCAAAGGCACAGCAGTGGCAGACTTATGCGTTGGATTTTTACTGCTGCTCTTATGCCCTTTTACTTTTACTACAGTTCTTTTGTAGTGCGCGTGTCGCAGTTTATGTAGAGGTGTCCTTCTGGCCAAAACATGTCATATTCCAGCGGTTTCGAGGCAACCTACCTGAAGCGACCACAGCGCCAATTTTATTAAAACAAGACCCCGTTGTTTTGTCATCCCAATGTTAGTTTAAGTTCTATATTGTGTTATAGTCTGTATTATTCTTGTAATTCTGGGCCTTGTTGTCCGAATTAAATCGTTATTTTTCATGTCTCTTACTCTGAAAGTAGCACATTGTTTATCTTAGAAGCGGGTTGAAAGTGATGCATGTCCACCCTACTGAAGAGAAGTGAGTTGAAAAAAGATTATTTCAATAGGCTGTGCATTAGCAGAAACCTTTAAGTGTAGTAAGATTATATGTAGAATAAATGCCTGAATTCAGCTTTGCTAAAATCTTATACAAATATTTATACTATACTCAAGTCTTACTTTACTATAGTCGACATGAAAAGTAGAGTGTTATATGTGTGTGAAATAGCTGCCTTTCGTCTCTTGGTTAACAATCAACTGTTTCTTATTCTTACTAAGTGATGGTCTGCTTGATTAGCTCAACATAAGAGCTCCCGCAAGTACACCTATCGTACATACGCCAGGGGGCCTACTTATAATATGACTGCGTTTATCGCGTGACAAAATGTGGCTAAAACATCCGTCACTTTTTGACACCTATACCTACCTATGTAATACAGTCTTTGCGCACTGTCCCAACTTTGTCCGTGTCTCGTAGTACAGTCAACGGCATAAATAAATGATCATTTATGTACCTTGTCACTTTAACGTTGTGTTTGAAATGTTATACAAAAGTGTGAATCGATTGAAAGCGACAAGGTACATAAATGATCACTTATTTATGCTGTTGGGTGTACCTACAAGTTTTAGCAGCACGATCATTGTCGGGTCATCAGTGTAATTATTAATTAGCGCTGCAATCGCAATGGTATCTGCCGCTGTAGTGCTACTACCGCGCTAATATACCACTTAGTGTGCGCTAGTTAGCGCTCTAATTATAGCAATAACGCAGGGCGTCTTGAAGCTAGTTAAGTAATAATCGAAGATGTACCTATAGTCATGTATCGTTGACCACCAAATAAGTCCTTTACCACTTTTTGACCATAACGTCACACAAATAGAGTCGAAAAGTGGTAACGGAATTTCATAGTATTACTACTATTACCTACGTCATTTAATTAAATCGTTGATAGTAATGCAATATTATGTAAACATTTAGTTAAGTGTCAAGAATTGATCCGCTTACAATCAACTGCTTTATTAATTGTTGAACCACTTGTAAAACCATTCACAGAAAGCCAATCACCAATTTGACGTACAGTTCCCCACGAAAATGTTAAGCACCGCAGTGCGTTGTCTTCAACTTCAAACAGAACATCAAATGATACACATGACAATTACAATGACATTCACATTAACAAGGCGTAAAAACCCAGAGCTATTCAATAAAGCGAAATAAGCATGTAGTATTAAAACAAGACACGGATATAGGCTTGTATATGACAACATTGCCAAAAACAACACTAGCGATGAAAAATTGTTACTGCATCTGATCAACAACCTCATCCCTAAAGAGATTACTGAGCTTCCGTTAAAGCCATTTAGGATGAAACTGTACAAATGACTGAATGAAAAAATGTTTTACAATTTAAATTAATTATGTTAAAGGTAATTTAATAAAATAAAAAATAAAAACTGTACACATAATATTTAAATAGTACCTATCCAGCGAAAAATTTATTGTTCGGGTCCAAATATTTAACACCTTATTGTACCATTTTCGAAACAAATAAAGATTATGATTATAAAGGTTATAAATATGCTCACAATGTCAATTGGGTGACTACAGTTGTTTTAACTTCTATCTATAGTCTTTACTTGTGGGAGGACCTTGTGCAGGGTCCGTCCGGGTTGGTACCACCATCTTATCCATTAACCTACCGCCAAACAGCAGTGTTCGCATTGTTGTGTTCCGGTTTGGGAATAAGACAGCCGGTGAGCTAGCATAGTGGCATTCCATCTTAGTCCTCAGGGTTGGCAGTGCATTTGCAGTCTTGTGAATGCGAATGTCTATGGGTCACAGTTTCCACTTACCATCAGGTGGCCTGTGTGCTCGATTGCCTTCCTATGCCATAAAATAAAAAATAAAATCTCACGAAACTGGTGCGCTATTATAGTTGTAGTTTTAACGGGTATAGTCACTTTACGCTCACTATGGCGATGCTTGACGATAATTACGCACTCAGTGACACCGTGCACGTGTATAAAACACACACAAGTATGCCCCACCCGCTTTCGTGAGATTAAAAGACTGTTATTTCCTTATCGTCACTTTTCTATGATAACAATTGATGTTGTTGACTGTATACGTAAAACTCTGTCGCAACAAAGTTGAAACAATGAATGATCCAATCAAGACAATCCTAAGTATTATTTAATTAATTTAATATTATACAATTCCTTACCTTACTTTCTTAACTTTAATAAAGGTTGTAAAACCAAGTTAATAACAACAAGGGTCATTTTCGGTTGTCGTTGCTGAAATGAATCGTAAATGGATGTTATACGACGTCTGCGTTAACTCTAGAAACTTTATTAGCTCTCAAAGGAATCCAGGATGTCCGTTTTTTATGCCCTGTATTACGGTTACTTTAAAAAAATGCTTTTTTGACAGTGTTTGTATCCCACTGCAGGGCAAAGGCCTTCCCTCTTTGTTACCATGCTTCGCATTTGCATGCTCTCGTCAGTAGCTTTAAAATAATATTCAAATCATGCCCATTTCTACTTTTCTTAAATTAAAATAACGTAATTACTAACCGCCTTTTTATAATATAATACTGATGAAGACTTCAGCACCGTCAGCCCTAACATGTACCTAACTATAAACAAACCCTTATACATTGCTGTTCAGGAGGACAGTACTTTCACAAAATTATATCAGAGTACTACTACAAAAACATGTGACATGTGACAAGCTTTATTGTTGCCGAGTGTACATGTATCACAGATAACAAAGTCAGTATAAAATGACGAGTCAAACACGTTCTATCTCGACCCTACTTTGAGCCATAGCTACCTACTGTCTCTATCATGAATATCGTGATACGAGATCGATGATATCATATTATTGTATTATCATCGGAAGTAAGTACATAAGTAACATGAGAAGATTTATTACATACTTAGATAGTTACAGGGTGATGCTAATAAAATCGTGTTAAAAGCAACCAAATTAAACTTGAAAAATAATGACCAACAAATAACGATCCATCAACGAAAACAAGTCAACAGATTCAATTACCTGTTGAATCGCCCCCTCAGCGCTTCTGGAAGATGGTTATAGATTTTAAGCGAATCCGTGTTAGTAGGTTCGCGCTGGCACGGTGACCCACATCCGGGACTATGACCCGGTGCAACGGCCCGGGCAACCGGCTGACCGGGTAGCCGTAACAACCGGGTATAGTTTAATTCCATTAACAATTGCAATGTCAATTGAGGCTTTGATGACAGCAGGGCGGTAGGTAGTTTAGGACCTCTGTCCAAATTATTCAGTAACTTAAGTTAGGTTATATTATCTGTGCTGGTGCCTCTTTTTAAGTATACTGGATACTTGTGCTAAGAGAACACCGCTCTTCCACATGTTGTGACTTACAATTTAGCTTAGGTGCTGGTATAACTTAAATATAAATTTAAAAGTAAACATTTCGTATTAAATAAGTGGCAGGTGTGTGTGTGTGTGTTCATGTGTGTGTGTATGTGTGTGTGTGTGTGTGTGTGTGCGTGTACGTACATGTGTGCGTGCGTGTGTGTGTATCTCATTCAACATACAGATTTCTGGAGTAAATTTTCAAGACGGTAAAAACCTATTGTTTTCGACTTGTTATCGTATTTTCACCGTTTTCATAGATTTTATTTACTTGATAGTAATATGGTGGCCAAGTTAGAAACAATACCATAACAGGTCAAATACGATTTAGATTTTACCGCCCAGAATAGAAGCGTAGGATATCTTATTGGTTTATTGTACGTGTTATGGAAGTAAAATGTAATAGATGCTTTTGATACGAAACTTTAAAATCGCGTAAGTAACATTTTAAATTAAGGAGCAAAATGCACCTTTTTAATGAGAAAGTAAGGTTTATTTTGCTCTATCATAATTTTTTTAGTTACGCCTTTTTGCAGTATCACCGACGATTTGTGTCTTTTGGCATCCGAAAAGAGTTCCAATCTGTGTTTTTACCTACAAAGTTTATCACACTTTATAAACTACAGTAATTGCGTCGATTTCATATCAAATACTTTGAAATTTATAGTCATTTCAAAATTGCTCCATCCCGAACCAAAATAGTTCAACCCGTAAACGCAAATATGTAAATTTTAACCTGATATTCCGTGGAAATTGTTCGATAATTCTCTTATACCGACAAATGGGTGTATATACAGGTTGATGTTATACACGTGTTGCTCGATAATAAATCACGTTGAGTGGGTGACGATGCGATGAGTGCCGGCACAATTTGGGTCGCAGAGAGTCAATATTAGTTCGAGTTATGAGTTAATATTGCAGGCTGAAGGATTTATGACATTTTTAACGACTAAATTTAATAAAGAATAGGGATGGAATATTATAATAATGGGGAAGATTCCGATGTAGAGTACAGACATTCAAAGGCTTTGTTACAAATGAAAATTTTCGTTGTTGGTTCAATGAAATAACGTTAAAAAAAAGTGAATTACCTATGCGCAGTTCACAAGAAATCTAATAATAATTTCAGTCTTTTTATCTTGAGGAAATAAATGGTATGGAGGTGTCCGAAAATATTTGACCACTTTTAGGTTCCGTGCCAAGGGACCCTTAATATCAACGGGACCCTATTAATATGCCTATGCTTTCCGTCCGTCCGTCCGAACGTCCTAACTTTAAACAGCAGTGTTGATCAAAAATAGACAGCGGGTTTTTTTTAAATAAAAATAATTAAATACCTTTAAATAATAAAGAGTAAGATCCCCATATAAGAAACGTTTTGTTAAACTTTATAATTTTTTTTATAGCATGGGAAAGCACACGAGCACACAGGCCACCTGATGGTAAGTGGAAACTGTGACCCTTAGACATATGCATTCACGAGTACTGATGTGCAAGTTGCGGAAAGTTTCCAAAAAGTTGGAAAAGTTGCAAGAAATTTCCTGAAACTTTCACAGGAAATATAGGAAATTTAAATTTAAGAAACGGAAAGTTTCAATCCCCATACAAAATTGTGAGAAGTTTCCGAAATTTTCCTACATAAAATTTTTCGCAATTTTGGAAAGATTCCTTTGGCACATCAGTATTCACGAGACTGCAAATGCACTGCCATCCCTGAGGACCAAGATGAATGCCTCTATGCTAGTCATTTCACCGGCTGTCTTATCCCCAAACCGGAACACAACAATGCAAACACTGCTGCTTGGCGGTAGGTTAATGGATAAGATGGTGTTACCAACCCGGACGGACCTTGCACATGGTCCTCCCACAAGTAAACTGATTTGAATGAATTTTTTGTGTGTGTTCAAGTGGATTCGAGGATAGTTTAGATTCACAAATAAACCCGGCAGATGGCGCTGCAGTTGGTATCTAGGTTATTCTAATCGCTTGGTATATCATGCAGGACAACGTCTGTCGGGTCCGCTAGTAAATTATAAATATTGTAATGAAGAAGTAGGCATCCAAACTTAGGACTGTCAGGCGGTGGAACTCAAAATGAGATAACTTCGGAACAACTCCGGCTGCCGTTGTTCGCCAGTCGGACCCTGAGCACGACCCTGCTTCTCGACATATTGATTACCAAGACTTTGGTAATAAGTTTTCTTTCAATAGTCGGGTAATGTAAAAAATAGGAGCTACTCGTTATAGGTACCTACATATAGGGTGATGCCTAAAAGCATAACCTATATTTATTTATTTGTTTACCTGTATTACGATATATTAAAAATAATATGATTTAAAACAACAGGTTCAATCACGGGACGACCCTTACCGGTACAACAATATGTCGTCGCTGGAAAGCAATAATGCTGTAACCCGCACCTCCTACCAAAATCGTTTTTTTGCATATTTTTACTTCATAATTTTGTCTGCGTCGAATGGTCATGTCTCGTGTTTCTACGATGAAAAATAAAAACTTTACAGCATTAGTTATTTGTGATATTTAGATTATTGGAGAACAAATAAATGTAGTAACCCGCTTAAATTCCGGTATTTTTTGTCGAAATGAGACTTACAGCAATACAAGGTAAGCAACTTAATCTCTGGAACATTGTACAGCGTTTTTGCTTTCCTAACTAATTTGGTCTTAATTTTTTAAATCACTAAGTAATTTCGGACCAAAATTGTTGTAGTGGCTGTTATTTAGTTACAGCAATTTAAAACGCCCTTTCATTTGGTTTTTAATTACACCACGACATTTCCCTTTTGGGTTACAGCATTCTTTCGGGGGAAAAAAAAAGAAAAAAAATGCTGTAACCCGCAAAAATCACCCTTAACCCATTTTATATCAAATTTGAGTATTCAGTTTAACAAAACTATTTATTTTAATGATATTTGCATAATGGGACCGAAAAGCCTCCTGCCGTTTAGAAGTTATGATTTTTTTATTTTTTTTGCGTTTGTAATTTGGCTCTAGTACAAAGTTTGGTTTTTGAGGGTTACAGCATTATTGATTTCTAGCGACGATGTATAAATGTTGCTGGTACATTTAATAATACAAGATATTATGTAGGTACTTGACATTCAAAATGTTCTAATTAAGTGACTGTAGCATCTGTCACATTTTAAACAAGTATAAAACGCTAAAGGGACAGTTATAGAAACACGATTGAGGGAAGCGTCTAAATATGCGACGGGTAAATATGTATGAATGCGTGTCTTTAAATCACGCGTAAAAAGCTAAACCGTTTTGGATGAAATTTGGTCAAGTCATCCATTTTCTGCATTAGAAGTGAGGATACTTATTGTCCTAAAAATAAGATTTTTTTCTACACCTTGATTCAAAATATAAATGCATTTACATACTCGTACCTACTTTTACTGTTTTAATATAAAAAATGACATGTTAAAAGCAAACGAACACAAATACCACTTGATTTTCAATAGATATTTGCAATCTGAACATAGCAAACTAAAGACTGCAAACCGAAGACTGCAAACACACTTTACAACGAGCCAGCAAATGAACCACCACCGGAACCTAAGATAAATCTCTAGAGGCCATCGGACTTCGTTCAGCAATCTCTAAAGCAAGCAAGAAAAGATTAAAAATACCGTGATAAAGATTATAAGGGATTTTTTTGTAAGTCCAACCCTTTTTTTCGCTTTTTAACACCGCAGCTAAGCTAAACAAGCAAAGTACAAAAAACCCAACTGCTGCTTGGATGATGTCTTCAATGTAATTAGTTATCATGACATGTATACATTTTTTATTTCGCCAATTAGCACATTAAGAAAAACACCCTGTGACACCGGCGACTACTACTTTCGCTGGCGCAGTCGGTAAACATTTAATCCTTCATTTATTGCTTGCTTTGTTTGTTGCTTTGTTAACTGCATTTCAATTCAATTGGGATTATTCATATTTTTACAATTACTCTGATTCAAAAACCATTTCGAGGAATAGGGTTTTAAAGCCGTTCTGCATTATTAAGTTTTTGAAATATTAATATTTTTCGGATATTTCGACAATAGTATATTTAACCTTTGTTTGACTTTCGTTTTTGGCTTGAAGCCTGCCTAGGTGTATCTTACGAGTTAGGCGAAAACCGCATGAACTAGTATGTTTTAATTAGTGTCCGACCGAAGTTTCGGTTTCGGTTTCGGTTTCGGCCAATTTCGGCCAAAAAAGTGATTTCGGCCGCAGTTTCGGTTTCGGCCAGAATCCGGCCGAAACCTTCGGCCGGGCCGAAATTGCTTCGCGGCCTCTCGCGGCTCTCGCATCGGGAGCGCTCGGCTTAATTCGGGCGCGCTCGGCCGGGTAGGTATAGGTAATGCATCGGCGGCCGTCCCAGCCGGGACCACCGACAGTATTCATATTCATCCCGTTTGTGACGTTTGTTTTTGAACCACGTGGCGCGCGAGTATTATTCTAAAACTTTGTTTAAAGATCACTGATTACAGTGATAATACTATAATTTATGTAAAAGTTGATGTATGTTTATGCTGTGATTTATCTTGCAATTTGTGATTGTGATTTACTTTATCCAGGTATTATATTAATTAGGTAACTTTGTTTAAAACTTTAAAAATTTGATTTTATTTGGTTTAAAATTTCATAGTTTACCTCTAATTATATCTATTTTCATTAAAAATAAACGTTTTTTATTTTGTTTAACTAAAACAGTAGCTGTTCTCATATAAGAAATCCTTGCAATAACCTTTTCCTTACGATTTGTACAGTAATTTTGAATAATTTCATAAGTCTTCAAAAATTTCGGTTTCGGTTTCGGTTTCGGCCGAAATCAGAAAAAAAACGAATATTCGGTTTCGGTTTCGGCTAAAAATCGTGTTTCGGTCGGACACTAGTTTTAATACACTACCACAATTAGTTTATGTGATTAGATATCCCAAATTGAAAACAATCGTGTCATCCATAAAATGTCTGCTAAATAAATAAAGATATTAGATGAAAACTATTGGGTCAAATACAAAATTAATGAAATTGGTCTCTTAAAATTACCTATTCCGTGAGTTATTTTTTTTGACCTATCCCAATTGATAAATGGTACAGGTACATGTCAATACGCTAAAAAGATTATTTTAGTACATTGTTATGTCATAACATCACCGTCATAATCGCAAAAATATTCTAGCCGACCGACCCATGCACGATCTGTGCATTGTTAACGAGTCACAAGTGCATGCCCGGCACGTACTTACAAATCAGCTGCTCCCGTAGGTGATACAAGCGACCTAGGTACAATTTATTGAGTCTCATTGGCTTCTTCCTTTAGGTAATTGAATCACAAACGGCACACTATCCTTAGTGACAAGGAATATGGTGAGTTAAGTTGTGTTATTTTAAACAAGTTCTTGTTTGTGAAAAGAGAGGCTGACGAGCGTTTGGCGTTTTACTTGTGGGATGACCTTGTGCAGGGTCCGTCCGGGTTAGTAACACCATCTTATCCATTAACCTACCGCTAAACAGCAGTGTTTGCATTGTTGTGTTCCGGTTTGGGGATAAGACAGCTGGTGAAATGACTAGCATAGAGGCATTCCATCTTAGTCCTCGGGTTGGCACTGCATTTGCAGTCTTGTGAATGCGAATGTCTATGGGTCACAGTTTCCACTTACCATCAGGTGGCCTGTGTGCTCGTTTGCCTTCCTATGCCATAAAAAAAAACACTTACTCACCTGATGGTAAGTGATCATCGCGACCCATAAACACTCGAAACACCAGAGGAATCGTAGGTGCGCGCTGGTCCTTTAGGAAAACAGTCGGCTCGTTTTTAGAAGGCCCCCAAGTCGTGTTGGTTCGAAAATACAGATTCCGAGAGCGGATTCCATACAATATAAGGTGCGTTACCATAGGTAAGATGGTAAGATTTGAAGAAGATTTTATGGTTTCAACAACTATAAATATACTATGACATTTAATCAAATACGAAACTGTTAGGTTACGGTCCAATTAGGCAAACAGTTTGCGGCTTACTGTCTGCTCTACCTGTACAGTTAGCTAGTTTGCGTTCTGCTTACTGTACAATGTGTGAGTTTGCCTAATTGGACTGCAGCCTAATATATGATGTATCATCTAACATGGGACACTCTTTCACAAATTTACCTAGACTAGACAACGATAAATATACATATAAAGAGAAAAAATACATAAATATATAGAAAACGTCCAAGACTAAGAAACCAATACACGCGCTCATCACACAAATATATTTCCATACCGGGAGTCGAACTCAGGACCGCTAGCTTCGTTGGCAGAGTCGCTACAATAGGCTATCGCGCCACGTCGTAATTAAAACCGTAAAATTTGATTGTAATGATAGAGTTTGACATTTTATATTTTTGTATTGCGATGTGTAAGTAAACGTGCTTCTCCAACCTGATCATAATTAAAATTTACCACTTACATGCAAAACAAACACATTAACTTCTATCATACTCCTTTCCTCTTCAGTAAGCCGTGAATTGAGGAATAGAGAGGAAAATACGAAAATAATTCTCACATTATCGTTCAATTCTTCGGTATATGAGGGCAAATTTCACGCAACACTGATTTTATTCCCTTTTGTAAGAAATAGATTGCAAAAGCCGTTGATTTAAGTCACTATAAAGGTTATTGCGTGCTTTCTTGTGCAAGTACCTAGAACCCATTACATATAATAAAAAAAATCCGTCTATACAGTGTGTGTATTCGTTACGAATATAGTTTTAAGTAGGTATTGTTAATGGTTTTATAATAACCCCGTGTGGTTGCCGGGTTAGAATAGTACCACTCCATGTCTTCCCGTGGATGTCGTAAGAGGCGACTAAGGGAATTAAGGCTTGCAGTACTGTTAGGCGATGGGCTTGCCACCTGTCACTAATACACTGGGAACCATCTTAGCCTACTTGTGCAAAATGTGGTTACAGAATTATCAAGAAGTTTTAAGACTTGTTGGTAATTCTTTAGCTCTGCCTACCCCACTCTGGGAATGAAGGCGTGAGTTTATGTATGTATAACAATTAAACTTGCTGTGGAAACAACATCATTGAGCCGTAGATTATTAGTCATCTGTATTCTTTGTGTTTTTCAAAACCACCAAACATTAAATATCCTGTTTGATGCAAGAGCAAGACTATTTAGCGATAGGTAACCAATAAAGTTAAAGGGTCTAGCAGGCTAAGCTGAGAAGAATGGCCCCCACGAGGGATTGTGTTCTACTTTTAGGTGGAGTAAAGCTTGAACACAGTAAAACATGGGCACATAAAGTAACAAAAATAAAAATGTTATGGAACATATTTCAAGGAATTTTTTATTGCATTTATTTACTAGACTAATAACCATTTTTACAAATATATACAATTATTTAATTTGCTTTCTATATGCCATACTGCGTGCTTTGCGTCGAATCCGGCTCATTAAGTCTTGCACAGCACTGTCAGGATATCTTTTGCAAGCCCATTTCCATTTGTTTTGCAATTCAGCTGCCGATTTAACTTCTCCGCCTCCTTTTTTTAGAATCCCTTTCATAATTGCCCAATATTCTTCAATCGGCCTCAGTTCAGGACAATTTGGAGGATTGCACTCTTTAGGTACCACTGCGACATCGTTATGTTTATACCACTCAACTACTGCTTTAGAGTAGTGACAGCTCGCAAGGTCTGGCCAAAATAATGGCTGTGAGCTATGTTTGCGTAAAAAGGGCAGTAGACGCTTTTGCAAACATTCTTTTTTGTAGATTTCACCGTTTACTGTGCCTGTTGTTACGAATGAACGACTTCTTTTACCACAACTACAAATAGCTTGCCATAAAAGATATTTTTTTGGAAACTTCGATCTCTTTTTTATCTTGCAATCTTCTGGGGCATCCTTACGATTCTTAGAAGTTTAAAATTCTTGCCCCGGTATCTGCTGGAAGTCTGCTTTGATGTATGTTTCATCATCCAATACAACGCATCCAAATTTTGTCAAGTAATTGTCGTACAACTTTCGTGATCTCTGTTTTGCAGACAGATTTTGCTTAGCGTCGCGATTGGGTGCAGCTTGTGCTTTGAACGACTTTAATCCAGCTCTAGACTTAGTTTTCTGTACATATGACTGCGACATTTTGACCTTTTTTGCGACATCACGGGACGATAACTTCGGATTCGCTGTAAAAAGCCGCAAGACATGGGCTTCTTTTTTTTTATCCTTTGCGCCTTGGTTACCTGCACTTCCCGGCTTGCGATCTACTGTCAATCGTTCTCGGAACCTTTTTAAAACTAAACATACGGAAGATTGCGGTAATTTTAAAAGTTTTGCTAATGCCCTATAACTTAAATGGGGATTTTCAGTATGTTTGCGCAAAATAATTTCACGTTTCTTGTGTTCATAACTCGCCATCGTGAAAACAAATGATCAAAGTGGAACGCTGTCATAAAAGTTTTTATTCATGATATCAAATAGTTTTTATTTATAATACTAAGAAGTTTCCATATTGTATAAATAAAAATATATAATCATTTACTTGTGCCCACATTTTACTGTGTTCAAGCTTTAGTGGCAGGATCTAAGAACACTGTATGCCTGATATCAGCCTCCGATCTTCTTTTGTTTCAGATTTATTCACGAAAATGTTAAAAAGTCAAGGTAATTTTTAAACTGTAATTATAGCTAAACCTAGCCAGCGAGGGTAACCAAATAAAATCAGAATTGTGGAGGATATAATGGGGTTACTAATACATATTTTTACAGACCTTCATGCCCTTAAACTTAGATGAAAAAAAAATATGTTTTTTTTTCGATTAATTTTTTTGCCACTTCTCGCGGAGACACAACTACCAAAAAAATTACGTGACAAGCCACAATTGTCAACTACGTATACATTCAAAAACATTTTCAAATATCATGGTGCGTCATGACAACAAAAATAAATAAACGAACGTATATTTTGTCGTCAGCTGCAAATCAAATGTATTAGCTATGGTACTATTATTCTAAATGTGTTTTTTTTCTTTCTTATTCTACACAAATAAGGAAAGTCAAAAATAATAAGTAATAAGAATTTATTGTAGGCTCATTGACAGAAGAAAATGTTAGTACCTACCATTTCATATCGATAAATAACTCAGAAGAGCAAACAGAACAATACAATTCTTGCATATTTACACAATCATACTCTTCATCGTCCCACGTAAAACTAAATTCGATGCTACAATAGTTACAAATTTTCGTTAGGGCAATATTTTCGTCCGAAAGAGAAATCTCAACGTTTGGTAAGGATCTTAAAAAGAGCTCCTTGGACATTTGTACTGGTATGTGGAGCCCAAATACTTTCGACTTTATTATCCTCATCTGAAACAATATAATATATTGAGTTTATTCTACATTTTTATTTTTACTTCGTATTTACAAAGGCACAAAAAGATACTTTTGCAATCATTGTCAATTCGGACTCCTCTTCTAAATAGTACTCAACATACTTATCCAAACAATCGCTTAGTTTTTTAAGTGCACAATTATTATACAAACTTAACTATATGTCATTGAATTATTTTATAATGAACGAAAGAAGATGTTATACCTACTTACATACTCATTTGCTATTACTACTCTATTAATATGACATGATATAGTAAATATACGTTCGTTTATTTATTTTTGTTGACATGACGCACCATGATATTTGAAAATGTTTTTGAATGAATACGTAGTTGACAATTTTGGCTTGTCACGTAATTTTTTTGGTAGTTGTGTTTCCGCGAGAAGTGGCAAAAAAATTAATCGAAAAAAAAAACTTTTTTTTTTTCATCTAATTTTAAGGACATGAAGGTCTGTAAAAATATGTATTAGTAACCCCATTATATCCTCCACAATTCTGATTTTATTTGGTTACCCTCGCTGGCTAGGTTTAGCTATAATTACAGTTTAAAAATTACCTTGACTTTTTAACATTTTCGTGAATAAATCTGAAACAAAAGAAGATCGGAGGCTGATATCAGGCATACAGTGTTCTTAGATCCTGCCACTACTCCACCTAAAAGTAGAACACAATCCCTCGTGGGGGCCATTCTTCTTAGCTTAGCCTGCTAGACCCTTTATAATTTTTTACTTTAGGTTTAAACATATCTTATCTGTAACTTTCTCAATTTATTCGGTATCGAATTAGTATCAAGGGCTTGGCATAATTTAATCAAGCTCGAAGTTTGTCAATTTTGATGACGTGCTGGCCAGGTTGGTACAGTCAACAGCATAAAATAATCAATGATTATTTATGTACCTTGTCACTTTAACGTTGTGTTGGAAATGTTATACAAAATTGTGAAACGATTGAAAGCGACAAGGTACATAAATGATCACTTATTTATGCTGTTGACTGTACCGACCATGGCTACGAAGCTAGCGGTCCTGGGCTCAAATCCTAGTAAGGGCAGATATTTATATGATGAGCGCGAATATTTGTTTCCGAGTCATGGATGTTTTCTATGTATTTAAGTATATATTTATCTATATAAGTATTTGTATCGTTGTCTAAATAGTACCCATAGTTGGTGTAACAGTGTCCCGTGATATTTCTTTATTATTTATTATTTATTATGTTCTCCAAAACTTCCATCCTTAGAAACCAATTCGGAACTAATGTTTTCCTCCTAATGAACCAACAGGATACCTAAACAACATCCCGTTGTCACTATTACTTACTATAGTAGCCCTCAACCAAAGTGACGACTGGGGCCACACAACCCTTTATGGCCCCGGTCGTCACTTTGGTTGAGGGCTACTATAAGTTAATAGGCCGTACAATACAAAATGGTGTGTTATTATTTTTTTCTTTTTTTCCCTGGGTAATTAAATGAAAATGACAGGAAAATGTTACACTAACTAACGTAACCTTATTCGAAACTAATCTTTATTCACAGGTGTTACGATTTAGTATACAATCTTGCAAAGAAAGATAACTAAGTACTTAAACGTTGAAGACACGCAAGACTTAGGTTCCAATATTTATGCTCATTACATAAATTTGCAGTTACCGGGATTGAAATTTCCTTTTACTTCCCGGTAAGTCAATTTCAATGGGCAATTCGCTTAAATTTCCGAATTATGCGTACCAATAATCGAATAAATATTATAATACAGCTTTTAATACTCGTTAAGTCTAAGAGCAACATACCCACAGGGGAGTACCTACAGTAATAAAGGCGTACGGCGACTTTTATAAATATCTTTCAAAAAATTAAACGACACCAGTAGGTGCAGGTCGCGCGATAGGTAGGCCTCTGAGAGCCCTAGCCAAGATGGAATACCCTTGTTTGGTACAAAAACATTTCCCAAACATATCATATGGGCAAACGCATTTTTTTCTGAAACTGTAAATATTTCAGGATTTTTATAAAACTAACCTAATCTAACCTATAGGGTTCTACAAGATGGTCCTGAAATAAATCCTGAAATATTCACGGTTCCGGAAAAAAAGCGTTTGCCTATATAATATGTCAGGGAAATTAATCAGTTAGGGAAACGCTTTTGTGCCCAATGAATGTGCCAAATGAAAGGATACCAGCCAAGATGCATTACGCTAACTAGCGTTTCTATTCGTTTCGTTTTTAAACCAACCGCGCCACTGGTAGATCACGTGACTCTACCACGCCATTTACCAGAGACGCCATTGATTTAAAACCGAAATGTATAGAAACGCTAGTTAGCGTAACGCATCTTGGCTAGGGCCCCTATACAGAAACGCAAAAAGACGTGACTTCACCTTCATAAAAATACTATCTACATCACTATCAGTGCAGTGAAATGCTTAGTTTTATTCCTTCACTAGCGACCCAACCTGGCTTCGCTTAGGTTTATGTGAGTTTTCTGTTATGCGCGTACATAAACCAGAATGTATTATACCTACATAAAAATCTTCCGAGGAAACTTTTCTAACTGTTGGTGAAAATTTATATCTGTAGCGTATTTTGAAAGATTTAAGTAAGTTTAAGTAAAGCGACTTGGTTTTATACTTCGTAAGGGAGATAAACTGATTTCCATAGAATTCTAACCTTATTGTCTCGTCTGTAGCTAGATCCATTCGAACGCAATTGAATATCGTGCAAGCAAAGCACTTAGCCGAGAAATTGAATTCGCTTCCAAGAACGAATCAACTGCTCAGATGGGACAGAGTTTGCATTTCGCTTTTAAGGATGTCAAATAATTATGTAGTTCCTATCGTTAGGGAATAAGAGCTTCTATTACATTGAAATACCTATCTAATAATAATAATATTATAGACGCAAGTTACACTAAAACAAAGTTGAATAGAGGAGATTTGAGGCGCAGGGATTTTATAAAATGTATAAAAATCTCCAGAACAGTGATAATATCCCTTGAGCCGAAATCACACTGTGACATACGCTAAATGTGAACACATGGGTATAATTCGTATCAAAATGTACGGTGATACTCCTACAGTGGCAAACACAAGGAATGACGTGAGTGACACATGCTTAAAACAATTGGAATATTTATTACTCTATTTTACAGCTTGAATAAAAGCTGATGAATTTAACAATCAGTTTTTGAATAGCTATAAAAAAACAAGATATCAATCAGCCAACAAAGATTTAACTTTTTTATTACTTATCTCTTTCGAGCAAAATAGAATTTAACATACAGTTTATAATGGCCGACCGTATGTTTTCACAAAGCATATCGGATCCCTCTGTATAATCGCTGTCAAATAGCAGTTTGAAATGCCTGTCTTATCGTTATTTCTTGGCCGATTATAATTTTAATTTCACTTTGGATGATCCCTTTTACGTTATTTTCATATATTGTTGAGAGATGTGATTTAATAAGTCCACGCATATTTCCTATTGATCTACGTGGCTCACGTGTGAAGCGTGCGTGCGTAACGTGCGCCACACGGAAACTTCAACTTTATGTTTTCTTCTTCTAAATCTAAAGGTCAATCATATTTGTATTTGTACAGTTTTTTATCAAAATCCGTAACTTGATTTAATCTGTGTTCCGTTTATACAGAAAGATGAAGCGCAACCTCTTTTCAAATCCACCCCATATTCCAGAATATAATTTTAATGAAACTGTTTTTTTATACACTCTTAAACCTCTTCGTAAAAGTAAAAATGCACGGGCCTCTGCAAAGTTAAAACAAAAGTTCACGAACGCCTTTCATAATGGACTCCCATAGGCACTAGGGATATCAATAACCTCCCCAGTTGATAAAAACCCATTATCAACCATCTCCAGCTCGATCGCTCACGCTCTATTACACTCTGATTGCCTCTTTTATTCCCGGTAATCATTTTAAGAGGAAAAAGTCAGGCTCTAGCGAGTGAAAATTAATTGGTTACTGGCCTAGGGAGTAAAAGTATTAATTATTGGTACTGCAAGAATCTGAAGTTGATTAATTGAAAATTAATTGAAAATTTTTGATATGAAGGAAGAATCCCGTGCTATAGTTGTAACGTGGGCCCCCTTTTTTTAATTACTGACTGATGCATGGACGGATGGACGGACACAGCGGGAGCTTAGTAATAGCGTCCCATTAGCACCTTTTGGATACCTATGGGACCCTAATTAAACATATTAATATCATAAATAATACTCGCGATAGTTTAAAGAAGTGTGTTCATTTCATTTACAATATTTAAAACCAAATACGAGTATGAATGGGTATAAATTAGACCTTGTACAAATTATATGTAACCTTATTTCAAGATAAATTCTAAGTTTAGGGATTGAAAAGAAACTCTTTTATGAAAAGATAATTTCTATGAAAGAAACTGTACGAGTTCACTGCCTGCTTAATTAACTGATTAACAAACTAGGGTGCTATTTTTCTGAAGATAATAACGTTACATTTAGAGGACAAATTAATATCCTCATAATGAATTAGTATTCTTGTTGAATTTGGTGCACTTTTAATGTATTGTATAATATAACTTCCTTCTGCTTCTGCCCGCGACTTCGTCCGCGTAGATTTCGATTATTGTCTTCCATCGGAACATTTTTTTTTGAACAGAAAGTATCCTACGTGGTAATCTAGGATATAAGCTATCTCCATTCCTAATTTCATTGAATTGCGTCCAGCCGTTACTGCGTGAAGAAGTAACAAAACAAACTTTCGCATTTATAATATTGAATAGAATATTTCATATTTTTTAGATATATTTCCCTGTTAGCGTAAAATATTCCAATTTGCCAAGTTACAAAGTGACACGCGTCCAGGTGACTTTGAAATACTAAAAGTAAAAGATAAACATACTCCGAATACCCAAATACACATATATTGGTCTGATTGTAAACAATATAGTGATTTAGGCACTACTTACATGCACTTAAATTCATTGAATGGTCAACTTACGTAAGCCAGAGGGCTCTTTCAAGACGCACTACGCTAACTAGCGTTTCTATTCGTTTCGTTTTTAAACCAATCGCATCACTGGTAGATGACGTGATACGAAAAGTCACGTGATCTACCAGTGACGCGATTGGTTTAGAACGAATCGAATAGAAACGTTAGTTAGCATGTTTGTGCACGTTAGTGTTGAGTGTATGCATCTTGGCAAGGGCCTCAGTGCTTCTTCATCGACGAGCTTGTTAGTTAAAACAAAAATACTAAGCCCAGAAGGCATAGTCATAGTCAGCAATATAATAAGATCCCTTGAAGTTTTTTACACCCTCGGGGTATTAGTCTGGTAAAGTTAGTGTGTAAAATTGTGTTTATTCAAGCTTTAACTAGAAATTAATTGAATTAGAAAGTTTTCTAAACACTTTTTCGCACAAACTACAGGATAATTTGATTCTCAGATCACAAAGTATTTGAATATTTGTGATTACGCTACCACAATCAATATTAGATCATATACTGTAGTACCTAGCAGAATATCGGTTTACATATCGAGTTCATGTGTTTGAACAGTACTCGTAGACGTTGTAGTACAGTTGCAATTACCCTACTCGCTGTCCCTTGCACTCTGTAACTATACTGTGAGGGACAGAGCATTCAACTTGCTAGCGAGTACGGTAATTGTAACTCATGGTAAGGGTACCTACAGGTGCCAACTAAGTCGATAAAATGAGACGTCACTATGACAGTAACTGTTCGTGCCACGAGATTTCCGGGGAAACTAATTCTCATTTCTTTCGAGATTAGTCATATTTCGAGATATATCTCTAACATTAATGTCATAAAAATGTCTATCAATACAGAAAATTGTATTATAGCAGCCAGTAGAGATTATTTGATATGAATGTCATAGGATAATATACGTTGTCTAAGGATAGCTGCGTTTTGTTACCTCGATTGTATAGAAATTATAATCGACTAATAGCCAAACCAGCCCACCATGGAACAGTGTCACAGTGACATTATAAAACAATTTGTTTGACACTTCTCACAACTTGAATCGTAACGTCACTGTGACACAGTTCTATGGTGGGTCAGGGTTCCATTGGGCTGATAGTACTTACCTAGTGAGTGAGTTAAAGTGACCTTCTTTGAAAATCGAAGTTCAAAGTTACATTATTTCCATCCCTTTCTGCCAAGTTAGTCTCGAATGACATGTGAAAAGGAAGGAGCATCCGAAGTTTCGAATTTTGTGCTTCATAGTAACCATTAGAGTGTCAAATACAAATAGGTGCCCGACACCGGTTGTTCGGTACAAAGAACATTTCAAGAAGGAATAAAATGCAGTCTGAATTACTCAAAAAGGAAACGAGATCCTTCCCTTGTTCAAAAAGCTCGACTTATCGCCCTGATCGAGGCAGATAAGGAGCTGCCTGAGGGAAACGAAAAGTCGAAAGTCTTTCATTTAAGTAAGTAAGTAAGTAAACCAATTTTTTATTCACAGCAATAACACACAGACAAAAAAAATTAAAAGAGATGACATGTAGTTCTAGTTTTGCGAATCGGTTCCAACTCAGCATGTGCTGGCTGTGAAGCCAGCGCTGGTCTTCCGTTGGGACCGCTATGTCACACAATACAGTTTATTTTTTTCTAATATACCGTCCAAAAGTGACCACCGTGTTCAAATTCATTTATTTCTTGTTGCCTTCAAAACTTGATATCTTATTCTCAATAACAAAAAAATGAATTTAAATACACCATGATTTTAAAATATGAACAATTTAGACATAAATCCATACTCTTTAGCATGTTTTTTACGCTCTTTACCGAAATAAAACCAGAAAGAAAGTGTTACAAGCGTAGGAAACTTTCTAAATACCTAGACTGTGAAACTTCCGTTGAAACTATTTGCAAGTCCTAAGCACAAAAGACTTTGAATTTCAGATTCCACTGCGGAGAAAACCGCACGTCTCGTAGGTATACCTAAAATTATTATGTAAGTTCCAGAGGCAGAGACCAATTCTTTCCACCTGCGACGATCCTGATTAATCTGGAAATAACTGGTCTCGGCCTACTCCTCTAAGAAACAGGCGTAATTTAATATAATATGTATGTACCTATTATGTTACTTATTAGAAATTTACCGTTATTATATCGTATACATATATGTTACTTTGAAGATCGAGCGTGGTTGTAATATTTACAATGTACGCATTTAACCATTAATCATTTTAGTTTTATGTTCAAATAATTGTTAATTTCAGTGATCATGAATATTATGAAGCTAGGAGTCAAATATTAATACTTTTTATATACGATTCCAATGTAATTTCTTGTACTTTTGACATAACATGCAATGTATACTGTGACTTACTTTGGAAAATAAATATCATTCATTCATTCGTACACACTGAACTTTGAACTAAATCAACACATATTGGTATTATATGCATGCAGGTTATATCCGGTGGTTCCTGAACATATCATAGACAATTTACGACATGAGTTTAAAGTAATGTACGCAACTGTGCATAATGAGTATTATAACACTCGTGTCACAATACCCGTAATTACAAAACAGTCACATAAACTACTTTTGCGGCTCAACCAATTTTTATCAAATCTGATCTGGCTAGAAATAACTTCAATTACCCAAAACGCATCACAATTAGCCCATTCGTTATAGCATGGACGATGTTGCGCTTAACAATAATTTCCCTAATACAAGTAATAAATCAATTTAAGATCTTTACACTACCCGGTGAATTAAAATTGATTGAATATAATGAGGCTATGTTAATTTAACAAAGAGACCCTAGTTATCGTGTTTACTCGTAGCATAGTTTAACAGTAATTAAGTATTCTAAAGCGATAGTTAACACAAATCTACATTAATTAGTGCAGAACCGTAGCAGCTACGAGAATTTCTTGAAAATGCAGAACGCGTAGCGCGGACCGTAGTGCTGCCTACGTTTAGAATTACATTCCAACGGTAAACACAAGTATTTAAATTGAGAAACGAATCTACCACAGAGTTTCTTTAAATTAAGAAAAAACTGTTTCTTTTTAAAAGCCATTTAGATATTCGGAATCTGCCATAGAAAAAAAGTACTGCGCCATTTCAGATAATGGGTCCGTACAAGAGTGGGCGTCGCGCCCACGTCGTTTAAAAGCATCGGAAAACGACTAAAAAAGGAATCCTTCATTCGTATTTCAGGAATGCCACTCAACGTTTATTTTCGTCCCAATTTTTATTTCAGTAAATCTAATTTGGTCGCAAGTAAAAATTAGAAAAGTTGTTCATTACTTGTTTTTTTGTTTTAACACATGGCTCATTTGCGATACGGAGTTTTAAAACTTGAAATATGATGCCAGTATTTTTTCATGACAAGGGAGCCCAGATTAATTTTTTTAGTATTTAGAAATTAATAAAAGATGTTTTTCATAGCACTTGTCGAATCGAGTCACTTTTGATTTGACGCAAATGAACGATCAAGTCAACTCGCGATCGGTCACTTGTTTAACCGTGCCGCATGGCGACAATTTATTTTTTACACATAATAATCAGTTCAAGAACTTTATATCTTCTCCAATGTTTCTAGGAATCAAAAGAGCGGCACTAAACGAGTCACAAAACATAAATTCCAAAACACCATTTCAAACCGCCGCTTCTTAATTAGATATAAAACACCGAAGTTGAACATAAAATTAATTATACCCGTACACGCTTTTATTTCACAGCTAAAACCAGTAAAAAACTTTCCACCGTTCAAATCAAAAAAAAAAAAACACAATCATAAACAATAATACATACATACATACATACCTTCACGCCTGTAATCCCAGAGTGGGGTAGGCAGAGCTACAGAATTACCTACAACAATAATAATATATTTCAAATTACTTACCGGTGAAACGTTCCCGCGTTGTGGCAAGTTCGAGAGGGATTAGGGACGCGACCGTCCTCTGGGAGACAATACCGCGTTCTGTCAATCTGTGGCGTCGTCCTTTACTGCGCATGTGCAACCCTACGAGGAAGCAACCAATCACAAAACAGCACAACACTATAACCATCAAGCCCAATTCGGACTCTGCGGGTTGCAATCATGGTCGGTTTTCAATGGATTGTGGTTAGGACAAGGAGTGTTTTAGAATAAGATGATAGTGCTGACGTCAATGGCTCGTTCACAAAGCATACAGGTGTTTATTATATTATGAGATACCGCAACCGTAAAGCCCTCAAAGTTTGCGGACGCACGCTTATCTTTGACAGCTTTATTTATCCGTTGTTCGACGTTTTTATCGCTTATATCTTGATACGTAATGCTGGTGCTTAACAGAAACATAATATGAAGCTTTATTAGAATAGAATGAGACAACGGTAACTACATCTACATAAATAAGTACGTTAGGAACATAATGTGACATTGCGTTTATCTGTTTATACTATAGCTACAGCGATAGATAGCGTTAATGTTTATAAGTAGGTATGTTCTTTGTATAGTTAACAGTAGTTATAGTGGTTTCATTCATAAATAGTGGGGCAGGTCTTCGTGGATTGGAAGCCAATATATTAAAGAAGCGTTCATTCATTTTGAGCTGTTATACGTTTTGGGTGGCTGGGTCGGCTCCGACGAATTCCTTGTAGTATATTAACATAAATAGGGTAGTTTAAGGTTAGCGGGTGTGTACCCGCTTCTAAAATAATAAATCAGTGTTCATCTGGCAAGCTGTGTTTCATTACATGGTGGCAGCGGTTAATTCACAAATTCGTTAGTACCTGTGCCGGTTTAATTTTTTCCGATTAAATTTAGTGTATCAGTGGATAACATAACCAATTAATTAGAAAATATGGAGCACGCACGACCTCCGGCGGAGTTACGTATTGACGGGAGTCCGGTCGCTAGAGCCGCCGCGTGGCAAAAATGGTGGAAACATTTTGAAGTGTTTTTGAAGGCTTCGGGAGTAAATAAAGAGACTACGGACGTGCAGGCCAGCTTGCTGGTGAACCTCATAGGACCAGAGGGCTACGAGATATACTCGACGTTTTCTTTTGGCACTGACGAGAAAGCAGAAGATCTCACTTGTATTAAGAAAAAGTTCGACTCACATTTCGGAACAAAAACGAATATCACGATGGTGCGTTTCAAATTTTTTACACGCAACCAGAATGCTGGTGAAACTATTAGCCAATATGTGACCGCGTTGAGAGTGCTGAGTCAAGAGTGCGAGTTCGATACATTGGCCGAGGGCTTGATAAGGGACCGCATTGTTTGCGGGATCACAAATAATGTGGTAAGAGATCGGCTGCTAAGGGCAGACGGGTTAAACCTAGAAAAAGCGGTGCAAATATGTGAAGCGGACGAGATGTCAAAAGAGGAAAATAAACGGATCGAAGAGTCGTGTGTTCAAGTTAACGAGGTGGCCGGGGGCCGCGGCGTCCGCAGGCCGGCTCGGTGGCGCGGCGCGGGCGCGCGCTCCCGAGGAGGCCCGGAGCGCGGCGCGGCGCCCGCGGCCGCGGGACCGGCGGGCACGCAGAGGTCGCGCGCGGCAGCGAGCGGCGTGTGCGCGTTGCGGCAGCGTGTTCTGCCGGGATGAAGAGCGGTGCCCAGCGGTGAGGTCGACGTGTTTTGTGTGTGACCGCCGTGGGCATTTCGCGCGTGTGTGTAGTAGTAAACCGCTCACTAATATAGTGGACAATGTAAGCGTAGCGGAACATACGGACGACTCGGAAGGCGATGCGTTTTATGTGGACGTGATTAATGAACAGAAGCAGAGCAGTGAGGGTAACAAACAGTGGATCGAATATATGGACGTTAAGGGTAAGCAACTCAGTTTTAAATTAGATACTGGATCGATGTTGAATATTCTTTCGAAGTCAGATTATGACCGATTAGGATGAAATGTGAAGGATCTTGTAGTTTATAATAAAAAAGTTTATTCATATACAGGAAATGTTGTGCCGATAATAGGAGAATGCAACTTAAAATTAGAATTTAAAAATAAGATTTACGGTATCAATTTGGTAGTGGCCAATATGAAATGCCAAAATATTCTCGGCTTAAATGGATGCATTAAATTAGGTGTTATTCAAAGAGTAGATGGGCTTAATATTGACGATTATACAGAGCTATTTAACGGGCTAGGAAAACTACCAGGGCAGCATAGGATTATCGTAGACAATTCCGTGCAGCCAGTGATATGCCCGGCGCGTAGGATCCCCATGGGCATGCGGGATAAATTGCACGACGAATTAATTCGAATGGAAAAACTTGGGGTCATACGAAAGGTAACTCATCCAACCGATTGGGTAAATCCAATCGTCATAGCGGCTAAGAAAAGTGGTGAAATAAGGGTGTGTTTAGACCCGCGAGTCCTGAACACGGCGGTGCGGCGCGCGCACTTCGCGCTACCGACCGTGAGCGAGCTGGCGGCGCGGCTGCGTGGCGCCGGCTGGTTCAGCGTGCTGGACGCGCGCTGCGGCTTCTTGATGCTGCCGCTGGACGAGGCCAGTGCGGACCTTTGCACATTTAGTACGCCCTTCGGCAGGTTCCAGTTTTTAAGATTGCCTTATGGTGTTAATTGCGCGCCGGAGGTGTTCCACGCTAAAATACGACAGCATCTAGAAGACCTCGATGGGACAGACTCTTTCATTGATGATATTATTGTTTGGGGGGCCACCAAAGAAGAGCACGACGCGCGCCTGGAGCGTTTGCTAAGGCGTGCTAAAGAGGTAGGGATTCGGTTTAACAAGGCCAAGTGCAAGTTTGGTGTGCGAGAGATTGTGTACCTGGGCCACGTGTTCGATGCGGAGGGAATGAGGCCTGATGAGGCAAAGGTGAAAGCTATAGTAGGTATGCCCGACCCGGTCGACCAAAAGTCTTAGGAGAGATTTTTAGGGATGGTTAACTACCTCTCCAAATTCATTCCTAACTATTCCGAATCAGTGGCCGTGCTGAGAAGTCTTTTGAGGAAGGACTCGGAATGGTCATGGGACCAAGAACATTCCAAAGCGGTTACATCACTAAAGGACAAAATTTCATCAGCGCCGGTGTTATCGCTGTACGCCGGTGACGTTCCGGTGGTGATCTCGGTCGACGCGAGCTCGCAGGCTCTGGGCGCCGTTCTGCTCCAGGGCGGGCGGCCTGTCGAGTTCGCTTCCGCCACACTCACGGACACGCAGCGTCGCTACGCGCAAATCGAAAAAGAAATGCTGGCAATAGTATTTGCGTGTGAGCGTTTTCACCAGTACGTGTTTGGTAGGAGTGACGTCACCGTCCAGACAAAATTCAAATTCAAAATTCAAAATATTTATTCAGTAAATTGGCCACATGAGGGCTCTTTTACACGTCGGTAACATGGAGTGAATCTACTAGCGCTTCGGACAAGACCATCATTGCGGAGAAGAAGCGCCGCAAGAAACTCCAGCAGAAGGTCATTTTTTTCAATTATTAAATACAATAATACTTAAAAGTATCTAAATTACATTACAAGGTAATAAAGTAATAAATAATTATTTTTAAAACTAACACAAATAAAATCATTACAAATGTAAGGTCAATAAAAGTAATACCTAAAAATACTGTTTTATCTTCGAATCCCATTGTCTCATCCTTTAGTCTTATACTATTCCCATTCACTCCTATCACATTTGATAAAGAAAATTTCATACACTTGGTTTTCTTGGCATTTAAAAGTAAGTTGTTGGCTGTAAACCAGTCAACAGTTGTTGACAACGTGTCATTTATGTCATTAAAATTTGTCTGTTTTCTATCTACTTTGAATAAAAGTGAAGTGTCGTCGGCAAATAGAACTATTTCATGTTTGTCGCGCACGACATAAGGGAGATCGTTGATATAAATCAAAAACAAGAATGGGCCCAGAATTGAGCCTTGAGGCACTCCCATAGCAACAGCTGATCCCGGGGATTGCGTTCTGTTTATGTCCACCCGCTGAGTTCGGTGAGCAAGGTAAGAAATAATAAGATTAAGGGCACCGTTTTTTACACCGTAGTAGCTTAGCTTCCGCACTAACGTAACGTGATCAACACAGTCGAACGCCTTGGATAAATCACAGAAAACTCCAATGACATCTAGTGATTTTTCCCAGGCATCAAAGACGTATTTAATTAGGGTCGAACCGGCATCTGTAGTTGACCGTCCTTTGGTAAACCCAAATTGACTACTATGAAACAACTTATCTCTTATAAATATATAAAAGGAGAAACTGACTGACTGACTGACTGACTGACATATCAACGCACAGCCTAAACGGCTAAACGTAGGCACTTGAAATTTGGAAGGGACGTAGCTTAGGTACCGTAGAGGTGCACTAAGAAAGGATTTTGATAAATTCTACCCCCAAGGGGATAAAATAGGGGATGAAACTTTGTATGAAACTTTGTCAATTTTAAACCGATCGGGCTGAGACTTTGCATGCATATAGCTACTATGATATAGGCATCCTTTAAGAAAGGATTTTGATAAATTCCACCCCTAAGGGGATAAAAAGGGGATGAAAGTTTGTATAAATTTTCTTAGATTTTCGACTGATTGAACTGAAATTAAAGATTGGAGCTACTATGGTGAAGACGTCCGCTTAAATAGGATTTTGATAAATTCCACCCCTAAGGGGATAAAAAGGGGATGAGTATAAATCTTCTTAGATTTTCGACTGATTGAACTGAAATTAAAGATTGGAGCTACTATGGTGAAGACGTCCGCTTAGACAGGATTTTGATAAATTCTACCCCCAAGGGGATAAAATAGGGGATGAAAGTTTGTATGAAACTTTGTCAATTTTAAACCGATCGGGCTGAGGCTTTGCATGCATATAGCTACTATGATATAGGCATCCTCTAAGAAAAGATTTTGATAAATTCCACCCCTAAGGGGATAAAAAGGGGATGAAAGTTTGTATAAATCTTCTTAGATTTTTGACTGATTGAACTGAAATTAAAGATTGGAGCGACTTTTGTGAAGACGTCCGCTTAAATAGGATTTTTATAAATTCAACCCCCATGGGGATAAAATAAGGGATGATGGAGGATGTAAATGTATTAATTTGAACCTATCAGTACCTAATGGAACGAAAAGGAAGAGAGGAGTGAATGTTAAAGGATGGTCAGGGGTCAAAAAAGAACACGTTCTAGGTAGGGTTTATACTGTTCATCCAAACAATACAGAATGCTACCACCTTCGAATGCTTCTACATGAGATCAGAGGCCCAATTTCATTTGAAGCGTTGAAAGCTGTAGATGGTCACTTACATCCCACTTTCCAATCCGCGTGCAAGGCTCTAAGGTCTACTCGAAGATGATCGTCATTTGGAGTCAGCTCTTGAAGAGGCAGCACTTTGTCAAACACCGCATATGATTCGAGAGCTATTTGCTATAATTTTATTGTTCTGCCAGGTTTCCGACCCCTTATGTCTTTGGGAAAAATACAAAGAATACCTTTCTGAGGATTTTAAAAAACAACTGGAAAGGCAAGGTGACGTGGATGCAGAGCACTCATCGGACCTGATATTCAACAAATGCCTGTCGGTATTAGAGGATGCCGTATTATCATTAGGCGGCCGTCCTCTTAAAGAGTATGGATTACCTCAGCCAATTCCATCAATACAATTTGGAAATAGAGAGTACATGAAGGAGACCAGTTACGATACAGTGGCCTTAGAAGACGCAGTAAGACAAAATGAAGCATCCTTGAATGAATGACGAGCAACAGGAAGTTTACAGTAAAATTATCACAAGTGTAGACGCAAATGACGGTCGAATATTCTTCTTAGACGCACCAGGTGGAACTGGTAAAACCTTCCTTATTAATTTACTTTGGCGAAAGTAAGAAGTACTCACGGCATTGCTCTGGCTGTGGCGTCGTCCGGCATAGCTGCTACATTACTCGAAGGTGATCGAAATGCTCATGCTACTTTTAAGTTACCACTCAATTTAATCACTGCAGAGACTCCCATTTGCAACATCTCCAAACAAAGTAATTTTGCTGAAGTAAGAGTACAAAAATAATCGAGTGGGACGAAATAACGATGGCTCATAAAGGTGGTATTGAAGCCTTAAACAGATCACTAAGAGATATAAGGGGTGATACAAAATTAATGGGTGGAGTAACACAGTTTTGCTGGCCGGAGACTTTCGGCAGACTCTACCAGAGGTGCCAAAAGGAACCCGAACTGACGAAGTAAAGTCGTGCATTAACTAATTTGTGGCCCCAGGTTAATATTCTTAAGCTCTCTAAAACTATGAGAGCATATTTGGGCGGGGATGAGTCTGCTGGTAGATTTTCAGATCTCCTTCTTAACATCGGTAATGGTGATTTTCCATCGTTTGAGGGAATGATAACCATCCCGGAAGAATTGTGCACAGTTGTTACTACGATTCAAGAATTACTGTCTAAAGTTTATCCAGACATTATTCATATACATGACAAGCCTATTGAATGGTTATGTGAGCGTGCCGTTCTTACTCCAAAGAACGATCAAGCAGCAGCTATCAACGATATACTGCTCATGTCGTTTGAGGGCGAAGAAAAGGTCTATACTTCGATTGATACTGTGGTTAATACAGATGACGCTACTAATTACCCTGTAGAATTTTTAAATTCATTGCAACCGCCAGGTTTGCCTTATCATAAGCTTATTCTGTTCTGCATGTGGGCACTCCAATTATGTTGTTGAGAAATTTAAAACCACCAAAACTTTGTAACGGTACGAGACTGCAAGTGAAAGCGTTACATCGCAATATAGTGGAAGCCACTATATTAACTGGGTGAATTTAAACGATTACAGTTTCCCCTAAAAGTCTGCTTTGCCATGACAATAAACAAGTCTCAGAGAGAACATTGCTTCTCTCATGGACAGTTTTATGTTGCTTGCTCTCGAGTAAGTTCACCCAGTAGCTTGATTGTTTTAGCGCCTTATGACAGATTAGTTAAGAATATTGTGTACAAAGAAGATTTGAAGGCCCTATTTTTTTACACACGCTAAAAAAAGTAAAGCCGCAAAAACTATACATAATTAATAATAATACTTCTTAACGCGAGCGAAGCCGCGGGCAAAAGCTATGTCGATATAATTCTGGCCAGGGAGGACGTCTAACTATTAAATTACTTTAAACTATGAATGTACTTAACTGCGATAAACGAGTTCTACGCGGACGAAGTCGCGGGCAAAAGCTAGTTATTATACATAGGAATGACAAAATGTCAGTTAGGAGATTATTACACCTCGTCGTCGAATTATAAACTCCCTCTTTTCTCGTTGGAGGTTACAAACAAAGGTAGGTAAGTCTTACAAAATGAATGGTTTCCAATGGCGTCCCAAATAATTAACTTTTTAAGTGTCTTCATTCTTTATATGACTTCACTAGGTCTCTTAGAAGTCTTTTAGTCTTCATGAATACTTCGGAACTCTATTCCAAAGGCACAGAAGCTGTTTTCAAACGGTAAGAGAAGCTAGTTCTTACTAAAATGTGAGGATATTTGGTTGAGAATTATTCTTTCAAAAACTTTACTTAGTGCTGGCAGTATAGAAATTGGTCTAAAATTTGTGGGGTCTGTTCTTGCCCCTGACTTAAACAAGGGTATAATCTTACTATGTTTCATCAGATCGGGAAACACTCCAATGTCGACACACTTGTTAAATAATGCAGCCAGATATGGTGCAGTTAATTCTATGACAGACTGTAGCACTGTGATGGAGAGGCCCCAGAGATCTTCAGTCTTTTTTAGATTAAGTGACCTAAAAGTTTTAATTACAATTTTTGGAGAGACATGACAAAAAATAAAAACATCTGTGCACTCCTTCACATTGGATCTTAATAATATTTCATTTAATGATTTAGTGGTATCTAAAGGTATATTTGTAAAGAACCGCTCAAACTCTTTAGCTACATCTAGGTCCGAGTTCACCACAGTACCTTCAACGTGCAGGCTGTAATGCGGGTCTCTAACTCTAATTCTACCAGTTTCATTATTAATTACATTCCAAACAGTTTTAACTTTGTTATCTGAATTACGGATTTTGTTAGAAAAATATTCAGACTTCGCGGCGGCACAAATCTGTTTTAATTCTTTAGAGTAGTTTTTGACGTAATCTAGAAACTCTGGCCTATGATCGATAGCTCTTGTAGCATATAACTCATATAATTTATACCTTTTTGCGTGAATTTCTGGTGTAGCCCAACCACTAAACTTCGTACCTTGCTGACCTTTCACCTTTCTCAAACTGAAGCAGGCATCAAATTCCTTGACAATACAATGAAATAATGAAGAATACAAACTATCCGGATCATCCCGAGTACACGTCATATAATTTAATTGTTTGCTGACCTTAGCATTAAACAAGTCCAATCGACTTTTAGAAATTGGCCTGAATATGAAATCTTGAGGAACATTATTAGTGTTTCCCTTAAAAGAAGCTTGTTGACCGCAGTGGTCCGAACTTAACATATTAATTATTGATTTCCGAATAGGGTCAAAATTACTAAATATATTATCAATACAAGTTGCACTGGTTGCTGTAATTCTGGTTGGCTCAAAAAACAGATTTACTAAATTAAATGATCTAAATACGCTCAGTAAGTTACTGGACATGGGAGATTTGTCGAGTAAATTAACGTTAAAAACACAATTATACACTTTTTACTTTTAAAAACACAACTAAGAACATTCTCTAAAACGCTCTCGAATAGTTTATAATCCGCTGAAGGGGGTCGGTATACGCAAACAATAATAAATTGCTCCATTTCAATACACGCATTTTCAATGTGACGTTCAATGGACTTCATAACAATATCTTTACGTTCCTTACATTTAATTATATTTTTGTCAATTATCAAGGATCCCCCCCGGCTGCAAGATTGCCTAGCAAACATGCTAACTATTTTATGATTATTAAAATTAAACATGCACTCATAACCTTTAAGCCAATGCTCAGTAACACATAGAACGTGTATATTTGCACTATCCATAAATAAACCAATTGGCTACTTGACAGTTGTAACAATTAAATATAAAAAGTGTTGAATATGGTAGTTTACACTAAAAAAATAACTGCACATATTTTTATTTGCAATAAAAAATATGATAAGTACTTTATTTTTGGAAAATAACATCGTCGTTTTTTACCTGTGGCTCCAATGAACCCAAACGCTAGCGGCCATGACTGATTTACGTGTGACGTCACTGCAGCCTAAACACAAAGTTGTCAAACATCTCCGTAGTAAAAATAAACGATAAGAGAAATAAAAAGAGACATAATTGTATTCGTGAGAAGTTGCACTAAATGGAGGCGGGATATTTAGAGGCAGATAGTGCAAATCTGCCAAAAGTGGACAGATGTTAACTTCGAATCTCGACGTGCCACTGCCAACTGCAACCACTTCTTTCGATGTTGAGGATTTTTAGGAACGTGTATAAATAATTTTTCAGGAGTTTTGATCGTCGTACTTCTACACATTGGTACGGCACACGTCTTATAATTAGACATTTTCACAAAATATATTTTTAAAACTATCCTTTTGCTTAAGTAGGCTTTATAATAATTCGGTTCGCTGTTTTATGTGTAGTGACGTCACCAACGACAAAAGTCACGTGACCTACCGTTTACGCGCGTATTTCAAATTAATTTCGTTATAAACGTGTTTTTTCTAATAATTAACATTTTTTCTGATTGTGAGATGTATAAAATAAGCAAACGCACATTTTAAAATACTTTTCTGAAAACTGTCAAGTAGCCAATTTCAAGTTCCTTACTAGAAAATCCCTGTATATTCTGATGAATAATATTTATTACATTACCACCCAATTTATTTGTAATGCTCGTCGGCCTGGGGGCAGGCACGGGGCCGCCGCGACTGTCGCCGCGAACGCCGGCAGCCGCGGCCGTTGTCGGAACTGTCAGTTTAAATCAACTGGCAGCTCCGGCGCAGAGCCGGCGCTAATAAAACTCAGCGCAGGCTCCGTCCTACAGTTATCACTCGCTATGCTAGTCATAACGGGGTCTAAAATATTATATGCTAATAACTTAGCACAATCATCTAAGTATCTACTAGGTAAATAACAATATTTACGCGTCAAGTCGAACTTGTTTACTTTATTTGTATCAAAATAAGCGATTTTAGAGTTATATAAAGCCATTTTATATAATATTGAGTTAAGATAATTAATATTTTTATTACATTTATCTGTTAATGTATGGGAAAACAGACAAGCACAAATAATTATTTTACCTACTTCCCCTTTGCTAATTTCTGTGAGGGTCTCAGACAATTTAAGGAAGTCATGTTTACTAAAAGCCAAACTGTTTGCTAGTAACACTACTAAAGTTGTATTGCGATCAAATGTGTCTGCAGAGATGCGTGAGATCAGGTGGTCCATAGACATTCCTGGGAGACAGTTGTTTATGATGTTATGATCGAGGTGCTTAATCATTTTAGACCCCAACCCAATACCTACGTACCAGTGTACATAACGGTCCTGCACACCGGGGTTTGTATAGTACTGGGCGAGGGAGAGGCTCGCCTAGGAGGTGTCACGCATGGGGCACCCAATCCGGGTGGCGCCACGGGCGCGCAGCTCGGAGTGTCCCCTTGCTGCGCTGCAACCGAAGCCGTCGGAATACGCCGCGGCCCGGCGCCCGGCGCCGCCCGGGGGGAGGGTCAAGGCGCGCGGGGCGCGGCGAGTGGGACCGGCGCGGGGCGGGCGCGGCGCGGCGGCGGTATCGGTGACGGCGAGGCCGGCAGGCTTTGCCTCCTGTCGGGGCAGGGAGAGCCACCGGAGCCATCGCATGGTTTACCTACCAGTGAGTCCAGTCTCTCCATGACTCTCTCCAGACGGGCCACAAGCCGTTAGAGTCAATTTTTAAAAAAACACTGTCTAATGTCCAATCTCTCCAGACGGACCACAAGCCTTTAGAGTAAATTTTTTAAAAACCACTGTCTAATGTCCCAGCTCGTCTGCAACGTATGATGCTACGTGTTCAGGGGTACGACATGAAAGTTGAGTATGTGCCTGGAAAATTTATGTATATCGCGGACACGTTATCTCGTGCGGCCCTACCTGATCGGATGCACGAGCGAGTGAGTAAGGAGGTTGAGGCTCAAACGTGTTTCTTGATTGAGCATTTACAGTTTAGTGATGAAAAACTGGCTGTAGTTAAGCAAAGTGTACAGAAAGATGAACAGTGTAAGTCCATAATCAAATACATAGCAATCGGGTGGCCTAGAAATAGACACGAAGTAGACGCGCAAAGTCGTGTATTCTGGCCTTATAGGGAGACTTTACAATACGTTGAAGGGTTGATATTAAAGGGGAATCAGGTTTTTATTCCGTTTGCATTGCGGGGCGAGATGGTGCGGCGCGTGCACGAGGGGCACCTGGGCATCGAGCGCTGCAAGCGGCGCGCGCGCGAGGTGATGTTCTGGCCGGGGCTAGCACAGGACGTGGAGCGCGCCGTGCGCGCGTGCGTTGCCTGCGCGCTGCACGCGCCGCCGCCGCGCCGAGAGCCGCTACTGCCGCACGCGGTTCCTATGTTGCCGTGGAGTAAACTAGGTTCCGACATATTTGAATATAAGAAAAAATATTACCTAATACTAGTAGATTATTTCTCGCATTACGTGGAACTAAACGAGTTAGGTAATATAAATAGTCAGTCAGTCGTTGCGGCTATGAAGGAGCAGTTCGCACGTCATGGTATCCCGAAGGAGTTGGTTACGGACAACGGACCCGCGTATAGAACTAGGGAGTTTTTGAATTTTGTTCATGAGTGGGAAATTAAGCATATTACCTCATCACCCATGTATCCCCAGTCGAATGGAAAGAGCGAGCGCGCCGTGCGCACTGTTAAAAATCTATTAAAGAGATGTGCGGATGCCGGGGAGGGTCATCACTTAAGTTTATTGAATTTTAGAGCTGCACCACGAGACAACATTGACTCTCCGGCACAAATTTTATTGCAGGAGATTAAATACACGGCTGCCCATATACGAACCATTACTGATAGAAAAAGTCGACAATAAACTTAATCACGAGGCAATTAAGAGGCAACAGCAAAATATTAAAGGTGCTTACGACAAATCGGCTCGAAACCTCCCTGCATTACCGCTGCATAGTAAAGTAGTGATAGCGGATGGTAAAGAGCGCAGATTTATGCAAGTAGTGGCAAAAGCGGCAGAGCCGCGGTCTTACATACTGCAGTAGGGCGTAAGTACCGAAGGACGGTTCCTTCGGTACATAATCAGCCGACTCGTCAAGCGAGAGGCGCCCGGCCACGGTGACGTCACCACGCCCGCCGCCCCCCAGCCCGCGCCGGGGTGCTCAGGCGCACTGACTCATTACTCAGCTGATAATAAGGCGGGTACTTGAACAGGACACCCAGGGTAGGGACGAAGTGAAGCCTCCTGTCACTAGGAGCAAAGCCCGTATGTTAGCAGAACAGGCACAATCATATTTTTAAGATTTTAAATAATATTAATATTAAGTGTGGTAGCCGGGTTAGAATAGTACCACTCCATGTCTTCCCGTGGATGTCGTAAGAGGCGACTAAGGGAATAAAGGCTTGCAGTACTGTTAGGCGATGGGCTTGCAACCTGTCACTAATACACTGGTAAACATCTTAGCCTAATTGTGCAAAATGTGGTTACAGAATTATCAACAAATTTTTAGAGTGGTTGGTAATTCTGTAGCTCTGCCTACCCCACTCTGGGAATGAAGGCGTGAGTTTATGTATGTATGTAAATAATATTAAAAAAAAAAAAACTTTTATTATAATTACATACCCAAAACTAGATCTAATTATATTTCACACATGTTTAAAAGTAAACTATACATTATGACTAAATTAAATGAATTAACTATGTAAGTCTTATTGTGTGGTAGGTATAGGTATAACTAGATATATGTAGATATTAAAATTAAATTAGAAACCAGTAGTAAATAAACATATAGGTACACTGTGTATTTACGTACCTACTAATACCATTTGGTGGAGGGAAATATAGTTATAGTTTGAATTTCATAATGGTCTTAAGTATAGGCAGCCTAGTGCATATTGATTGCTAGCGCCATGCTTTACCTACGTAATATACATGTACACAATTGTTGTTTGTTATTGTTAACGATAAGGAGAGAGATGTAGTATATTAACATAAATAGGGTAGTTTAAGGTTAGCGGGTGTGTACCCGCTTCTAAAATAATAAATCAGTGTTCATCTGGCAAGCTGTGTTTCATTACATTCCTGACTAGATAAGGTTTCTTTTATAATATATCTATTCTTAATTTTACAATCTCTCTATTCTCACTTTTATAATCTCTCTATTCTCACTCACTATCAATACTAATTTTCAGAATAATTTTGAACGTCAAATTCTCACAAACAAAAGACGAAGGATTGGTTGACAGAACATAACATTTCTTGTAGTTCGTTGATATACAAAACCAGTTCGTATTCATGAATTAATTAAACAAAATAAATAACAATTTAGTGAGTACAACATTGATGCAATTTCAGTTCTACTATTGCCACCGTATCACCCAACATTCAATCCGATTGAAAATACTTGGTCTATGGTTAAAGGATATGTAGCGAAAAGATACATTTCATTAAACATGCTAAGCATTATGAGCTTAGCAACTGAAGTAATGAATACAAATGCTGCTGAGTACCTACTGGGAAAAATATGTTTGTCGCCGTGTCGAAAGTGAAGATAATAAATATAGATAGATGTCAAGAAGAGGAAATGGATCGAATTTCAGATCATAGTATTACGGCTAAAATCAAAATAATAACAAAAAGCAAGTTTTAAAAAACCCATCTTTTGCTACTAACTAACTTCAGATTGCTCCAGGTAATAAGCCGCGTAAAACAATAAAAAAAATACTTTGACGGTACCGCAATGGTGTTGACTAATTTCCGTGACAATTAAAAAAAAAAAAAACTTAGATGTTATGTAAGTATTGAATTGCATGGTAATTTTTTATATTGATCAGGGCAATATGTACTTACAAAATATTTAAAAAAAAACGCATTCCGTTCGGTGGGATTTCCATAACAATTATACAACTAACTATACCTCCGATATTTTCTGATATGGTAATGACGTTTAGGGCGTGTTAAATTAATTTTAAAATCATGTATTAGAAATAAAAGATTTTGTATTGCGGCGCATTAAAGCGAAACACGTACCCTAGCGTTCTCCCAAAGAATAAATAATGAAAAAGCAATGTGTATTTTTTTATTGGCCGGGACACCTATTTTTGTCCAAAACGCGAAATTACCCACCTATGCTCAATCTTGATTCATCAGTTACAAGTCGCTGGACCCGCACATTTCTTCATACTGTTGCTAATAGGATGCATATACCTGCGCAAGTCAATACGCGTTAAGCTACTGACACCGTGTACAAGCACCATTAAGAAATGACATTGCACACAGTCGAGGTGCAATTTGAGGGTAGAAGTTATGTTAGCTCCATCCCTGTCACTTGTCACTCTAGACTAAATCGAGAGAAAGGGATGGAGAAACTTCTATTTCCAAAGTAGGCGTCTGTTTTGTGACAGCTCTGTGATGTAGGTAGGTCTTCGTAATACAGCGAACTTTTTGACCACATTATATTGCGACTAGCTGCTCCCTTGCCCACATCGTTGGGCAATAAATGTTTTTTTGGCATAATATATAGCCTATGACACTCACAAATAATGTGGCTTTGTAATGGTAAAAGAATTTTAAAAATCGGTTCAGTAGATCCAGAGATTATCCCTTACAACGTCACAAACTTTACCTCTTTATAATATTATTATAAATAATAATCACAAACATAATAATTATGTTCTAATTATGTGATAATGTTCTATGGTGTTGTTGCAGAATTAACGATTTTTGAACGTATATGTCATATGTCACCGTGACAGCTGAAGTCCGGTTACGTCTAACGTCACACTGCTGTCAGTCAGACAAACAGCTGATTATACTCAAGGGAATCTTTCTTGACCAATTTTCAATAACAAGCAAGGTGTAAATATTTGTGGTAGGTTTAAGTTCCATTTATTCTTAATTTAAAGTAGAGTATGTAATATGTCTTGCACTTTGTGTCAGCAGGCTATCTGCAAAGCGCCGACCGCTGCTAACAATACAAAGTATATTTTATATGTGAACAAAAGTTTTTTTTCCACATTTAATAGAAGACTATTACGTCGTGACCCACAGTGATGATTTCAAACAACATGGCGAAGTTAAGGCAGGCTTTAGAGCCGGCCAAGAATATTGTTATCTTGTCTGGAGCTGGTGTCAGTGCGGAGTCCGGTATTCCAACTTTCCGTGGTGCGGGCGGAATGTGGAGGAAGTACAAGGCTGCCTCTTTAGCCACTCCGGAAGCGTTTGCGACGAGCCCAGCACTTGTTTGGGAGTTTTATCATTATAGAAGAGAGGTTGCAGCTAAAGCAAATCCTAACCAAGTAATATTCAGAACACTATTTTAACTCCTTAGAAAAAAAAACACCTGGAACCTAAAAAAGATGAACCGGATGCAAAAAAAAATTTCATCATATGTGTAGTTTGGTGTGCATTCAGTTTTTTATGTTGTGGTGTTTAGTTTTTTCTCGTTGTACCAATTTTATTTTTTGCTGTGAATATTTCTTATTTTTTTTTTTTAGTCTCCTTTCTTTTGTTTGCCTTCTATTGTTCCATTGGTTGGTTTGCTCTTACTTCACTGTTAGGGTTCTTGTCATTTTATATTTCATAGCATGTGACCTGTCTGTTCCCACTTAAGTTATTTTATGACTGTTATAGCATCATCAAAAATTGTTTTGCTATAACACATTTAAAAATATGTATAGTAGAACATGATGATGCCCAATAATGTCATTAACTAAATCATACTTGTCGTCCCATATAGTTTAATTTAAAATATTTTTTTTTTCTTTGGGGTATTCTGAGGGGTACAGTACTAAATTGGTGAATTTCCCACAATTTACCACCTATTTAACCCCTGGCGCTAGTTAGCTAGGGGTGTTATATAAGTTTAATGTGTGTGTCTTTTTATTTATGTATCTGATTGTGGCTGTAGCACCCAAACCGATGAACTGATTTACACTTAGTTATTTTATAGAAAGCTAGTTTTAATAGGGTGGTTTTTAGCCAAGTTTGATTAAAATTGGTTGGGCCTTTTGAAGTAAGGTCAACAAGATGAGATAAATAGTGTAAACAGCAAACGCAATCCAAACAGGAATTAACTTCACAAAATGGCGGCCCTAATGACTATGTTCCCTTAATTAACTCCTTAACTATGTACAATATTTTTGCAATTCACCCATCAGCTCTGGAAGTACATACATACATACAACGACGCGTCTTTAGGTAGGCAAGGACCAAGCCCATCTTTTGGCTATGACCCACACAAACTTCCCTTACTTCCTCTACACTAATAATAAGTCTCATCATTTACTTGCGTCGGTTTAGGGTATTCCTGACCAGGCCCTGTCTTAATAATATTACCCAATGCTATCTAATTTCAGGGTCATATAGCAATCGCAAACTATGAAACAAAGTCTGACTTAAAGAAGAACATCACAGTGATTACGCAGAATGTAGACGGACTGCATGTTAGAGCGGGAACTAAAAACATTCTTGAGCTGCACGGAAACCTGTTTAAAACACGATGCACTAAGTGCAAGGAGGTCATAGAAAACACGGATAGTCCAATTTGTGAGGTAATTAACACTGGATTTTAATACAAAGCCTAGGTAATGGAAAATAAACTTGTAAAATGAAGAGAACCTAGACAGGTTGCTTAAAAAAAAAAAAAATACTTCATTATACTCTTTCCAATCAGAATTAAAAATCAGGAACATCTTTATCCCTCTAGTTGAAAGCTGTTGTCTTGAACTTAAGGGTATTCGTCTTCCTTGAAAATAAGTCATATCCCAAAGGACTCACAAAAAAATGGCCAAGTGCGAGTCGGACTCGAGCACTGAGGGTTTCTTAATTAGGTATGTAAATTTCGCGAAGTCAAGTTTGAATATCTTTTAGAAATTTCATATTTTTTAAGCAATACTATTATAGTTAGAAATATTGTCCTTTTTTGTATAGTCTCGGATGTTTTTCTATTTTAGTACGGTAATCAAAATATGTAAGAAAGGATTTTACTATTTTGCAGGCCTTAAAAAACCGCGGAGCGCCAGATGTGGAATTAGTGGGCTCTAATATTCCCTTGAAAGATTTGCCGCACTGCAAGAAAGCCGATTGTGGGGGTTTATTACGGCCGCATATTGTGTGGTTTGGGGAGAACTTGGACCACGCTGTACTTGAGAGGGCTGGTAAATAATCATAACTATAATTATCAATAGTAATAGATTTTAAGCATTGAATAGATTACCATAGATTTTTTCCCGGTTGTAACCACTCTATACTTAGGCTTCTTGACAGTCGGCTGTTTCATTTTGAACATTTTGACCACACGTCCACCAAGCTGCACGATTTTTAAGATATTGTTTTTTTTTCGATTTTTTTTATAAAAATGCGCTAGAAAAACTATACTAACCCTGTATAGCCCGTGTTGAATTCGCAATATCTTGTTTCTTAAAAATAAATTCTAATTAAAATGTACTAACTAATGCACGTATAAATTATTTAAAATAAATTGCTTTTCTGCTTTTCAGAATGACCCTAAATATCACCCTTAAAACCCCTACTACCTACTAACCCCTACACCCGACTGCCAAACACCCTGTATTAGTCTCAACAACTTTAGGCAAATTTGCTCCCTATTATCAGACCTAATTCTATTCTATATCTTGCTTTATAGAAGCAGCAATATCCGTCTGCGACATCTGCCTGGTGGTCGGGACGTCGTCCGTCGTGTACCCGGCCGCTATGTTCGCGCCGCAAGCAATGTCGCGGGGCGCTATAGTGGCCGAGTTCAACTTGGAACCCACTCCCCTTTCTCCAAAGTGTCACTACTACTTCGAAGGGCCGTGTGGGAAACTATTGCCAGAAGCTTTGTCTGACTAGCCTAGTTTGTAGTGACCCTGCCTAGCGGTCCGGATTCCGGTAAGGGCTGATATGGGTAAAGTCAAAAAAGTTGGACATGCTAACTCGCTCAATTAAAATTTCTATGATTTTTTTCCGTTGCAACACGAAAGGAACTTTTTTCGATTTCGTTGTTTGTATGATTAACTAAACTTAACTACGAGTATGGTCTAACTTTTTGGTCCTGACCCATATTTGTGTGATGAGCGCGAGTATTTCTTTCTGAGTTTTGGATGTTTCATGTAGTACCCCGTTGCTTAAATACAAAAGCGACACAAATCAAAATTTGTTGTGTTGCATTTAAATTCGGAATGCTATTTACTTTAAGGTTCAAATCAAACTATATTTATTTTTGATTTGTGGCACTTTTGCATTTAAGTGCCATAATCCATAATACAAGCCTGGAGCTTATTTTGATACTAGGTCAATTTGTGCGATATTGTCCCCAGATATTTTATTTATTTATTGAATTTTAATGAAAGCTGTGACTTGGGTTAAATATAAATGTATAGTAGTATAGTAACGGCGAATTACTTTACAAATAATAAAAAAAAACGTATAATTAAATAATAAGCTTAATAAAGGTTAATTAAACGTTACAAGGGTGGTTTTTATTTATCGTCAAAGCAGTTCATACCATACAAGCGTTATATCGGTGTGATTATAGTGCAAACCCTTCTAAATAACAGCATAGTGGAAGTCCGTTTCACATTTAACTAAAATTCTTATCTACTTTTTTTTTATTATTAAACTTGGGTGTTTTGCACTGTGTATAAAAAACGAATTTGTAATTATTTTTTATTACAATAGAAAAATATAAAATAAATACAGTTGCAATTCAAGACTTATTTCTATGTCTTGAAAAGAATTTTGCCATGCTTCCAATAGCTGAGCCAAACGTGGAGTTGGACATCAAAGATTTCTGGAAAGAAAGAGAAACAACTATAAACTTATCTAAATATTTGTTTTGATCTATTTACTAAACGTCACATTCGTCGGTCATGGAAACAGTATCAACCTAACCTATGGGCTTATTGCCTAACCCACTCGCGATCGCAACTGGCTTCAAAGTGGAGCAATTGTTTTCATTTTGTATGCAGACAAGCCTTCCATTTTCAAAATGAAAACGATTGCGAGTGCGTTTGGAAATAGCCCCTCAGGTTTAAGATTAAGACAGAGCTACATAATATAGGTAAATTAAATACATATTATAGGTTAATTTTCTCCTCCTGGAACTTAGCTAGCAAGACTTTTCATAACGGTCTCTGAACGTCAAACAAGGCATTTTTTCATTTGCCGCTCAATATCTCCATCCTTGCAAATCTTACAAACTAGCTAGGGTGCATTTACTATTTTGCCTACAACGAGTATCTTAATAGTGATCGTTATTCTATGTTTTTAGGGTATCTTATACTTTTGCCATGTAACATCCGTCCGTAGCCTAGCTCAGAGACTTAGTACTGGAAAGCTGTAATTTAGTGGTATAATAAAATCTTGAAAAAAATAATTTGTTAGTGTACCTACATCCCCTACACGTAACGTGGGGATGTTTTTTTTCCTCGTCTACCCCATAGTGAGGGGTGTCGTCAAATAGGTCTTTCAAATTATTGCGGGTTTGTAAAAATAAATGTTTGGTTAAGGGATTCGTTTAAAGGAAAACTATCACAACTAAGAAGGCTTGATTGGTTCCTGAGATACAGGCGACTAAAGCGTTAATACCTACTAAAATCACCTAAGACAGCAGCAAATAACTTTAAATAAGCAAAGAATTAGTTCATACTTGATATTTTTGAGATTTTTGTGTAGTAACGGCTTCGGAACCCTACACTGAGCATGGTGAGACATGCTCTTGCCCGGCTTTCTATCTAACCAGTGTCAAAAGTACCTATTCGTTACAAGTGCAAGCTATAGCCAGCCGAAAACACTAAGAAACTGAGTACTGTAAACTAACCTGAACAAAAGACGGCAAAGCAGCCATCGTTTGCGGCCTACTATACCGATCATCCACTAACAGTACACAGGCATAGTCATTAGCATGCCTCACGGCTCTCCCAATGCACTGATTAACAGCCTTCATGCACAAATTCTCGTAGTACACGCTCCCTGACCCACTGCCCGAGGTCCTGTTGAGATAGTTCAACTTTTCTTGAAGCTCTGGAGACTTCACGTTTGGGTATGGCATACCGACTACTATGATGCAGCGGCCTAAGTCATCACTGAAAAAAAAAGTTAGGTAAAGGCGATGGTAAGGGCCATTTTGGTCGTCGATTTGAATACGAATGAGACACTATTTTTGGGCAAACACAGGCCATTTGATTCTAACTGGGTTGTGAGATATATTGAGATTGCATAACATTTGTGTTGTCAACCCTACGAACTCCGTTTCGCATACAACGATGTCTTCAAAAGGTTTGCTCGCGATGGGGGCACCAATTTGTTACCACTGGTAACAGCTAGGATTTTTTTCCCCACCTGTTACCACTGGTAACTACTGGGAATAAAATATCCCAGCTGTTACCACCAAATGTTTTAAGTGTAGTTATCAGCAAATATGTTACTGGTAACAAATAGGAAAAATATTCCCACTTGTTACCACCGAGTACTTTAGTGGTAACAGGTGGGAAAAAAATCCCAGCTGTTACCAGTGGTAACAAATTGGCGGTAACAGGTGGGAATAACCCCTTTAAGTCACCGATGTATGCTAAACCAAGTAAGGACGGGGCCCGCTCCGCGTGAGAACTAGGAGGAACTGGAGGAAACGTTTTAAAACCTACCGTCATAAAAAGCATTTAAAAAAATATACCTTCACGCCTGTAATCCCAGAGTGGGCTAGGCAGAGCTACAGAATTACAACTTAAAAAGTTGTTGATAATTCAGTAACCACAATTTGCTCAAATAGGCTAAGATGTTTACCACTTACCTAAAGTTCAGTCCTTCGCTGAGTTTGCCACCAACAACACTTAACAATAGCGCACCGTTCTGGCTACCTTCTTTATTTTTTATGGCAGCAGCAAACTTGTTTAAAACCTGATGGATAGACTTGTAAGTTCAGTACTCTTACCATGAGTTACAATTAACGTACTCGCTAGCGATTCGAATGCTCTGTCCCTCGCAGACCTAGCAGTATTCTTATAGAGTGCGAGGGACAGAGCATTCGACTCGCTAGCGAGTACGGTAATTGTAACTCATGGCAAGGGTACAGCTATGCGCAGTTAAAAATGGGGTTAAAAACGCAATAGGAAGAGTGACTCCCATTTGTTCCATAGAACATGACGTCATCGGACAAAATGAGACTTATTTTTCCCACTATGTTCTATGGAACTACATACTAGCATTTCACCCGACTTTTTTTATTAGTGACGACATAGAACAAAATAGGAATTTATTTTTCCAAAATTGTTCTATGGAACATGACGTAATAGAACAATTTGAGAAAATATTATCCCTTTTTTTACTATAGAACTATGTACTAGCTTTGAGTACCCTGCGACTGCTGCTCTCTCAAAATCCATTATGGTGCGTTTCGGCATTCTAATTTCTGTCGTTGAGTAACAATCTAATCATCAATGTCACTAACGGCCGAACCCTATATTCAAACCGAGGATAGATAAGGCTTACTTCGGGTTAAAATTTGACATTTGCCCATACAAAATGTGTCAAATTTTAATCCGAAGTAAGCCTATCTGTCCGAGGATTGAATATCGACGGTTAACCACCAATACCTCCTAACTGACATTTTTGGTCAAACAACTTTTTTTCGCAATTCATGATAAATACCCTCTAACGCACACATTAGAAAGATCTCCTATTTCAAATAAAGCATATTTCTAGTGTTTTTGTTATCCTGGCAATACCTGCTAAATGACAACGCGCGATTTTTGCCCAAAATACAAAGTTTTTTGTGTCTACTGTAAAGTTTTAACATATTGAGATAGGAGGGATTGGTGGTTAACCGTCGATATAGGGTTTGGCCGTTAGACAAGTGCTAGCAAATCACTCTCGAGTGGCGAGTTTACATCAAGAAGTTTACATACATAGTTTGTTCTATGGAACAATTTGAGACCAAAAAGTACAAACTGTTCTATAGTACAAATAGGGATAATATTTTCTCAAATTGATCTATTACGTCATGTTCTATGGAACAAATGGGACTCACTCAATAGGAAATAAAAATGCATCATTAAAATTTAATACATCGGAAAAAGGAAAGGCCTCCAAATGTAAGTATTAATTAAATTAAATTAAATTAAATTAAATTGATTAATACTACTCCTTAGTTGTATAACCTAAAAGTATTTAAGCACAAAAATTTGGTATTTACATCATGGTCATTACCTGATCAACTTCAGCCGACGACTTCGGTTCGCGGAATATAGATTTTTTCTTACAGATAGTTTCAATCACTTTGGTGGATTTCAAATGTTCATAGATGGTTCGCTCGTAGGAATAAGACGGCAGAAAACACACCACTCCGCCGGGCACTATACTGCAGATGTTACGTAAGACGCTGCTTACTTCCTTCAACTGAAAAGTTTATTCGTTTTTTTTTGTGTACTTGGCATTCATCATTAATCTAGTTGGGTGACTCTTTTAGCTGACTAGCACCAATAATTAACACTTAACTCTTAATGCAATTCAATTCTCAATTCTCAATTCTTTATGGCTTCCATAAGTCATACATAATATACAGGTGTTAGATATCTTATAACTACTTATAAGGTATGAGATCTTTATTGACCCAGGTAGGGCACAGCAACTTACAAAGTGCATGTGCATACGGTCATAAATTTTCTCAAAAATGACCGGAAAAGTTGACATTACTAACTCCATACTGAGACGCGAAGTACAGAGTTTACAGACAGTTCCCAAATTAAAAAAAAATTACATTGCGTGCTCGCTACACAAGCCCGCAATGTTGCATACAAGTTTCATTGTTATCTAGTTTGTAACTTTTTAAAAAGTGAAAACGGCCATAATAAAATGAGGGCATAAGTCTCATACATCCATATTTTATTCAAAACGTAACTTTTTTATCTGTGTCTGGAATAGCTTTAGTTTTTTTTTCTATAAAAAGCTTGCGTTTCTCCAACGTTTCTCCTTGTCATAAAAATAAAGGCGGTAAAGAGTGATGTTATTTCACGTGAAGTTTCTGTTTATACGCGATTTGTATCTTTAGATTTTTGAGAAAAGCCCTATATATGCCTCGGCAGGAACGGCAATTGCGGGCCTCGTATTTTTAAACGGACTCGCAAGCTCGTCCGTTTAAACCAATTCTCGGCCCGCAATTGCCTGCTTCACTGCCTAGGCAATAATGTACTATTATTGTTGTATAACAATGAACCCTTATCTTCTGTACAATAAAAATCAATCATTGATCCTTGTCCCATTACTGATTCCATCGCCCTATAATACAAAAATCTTCAATTTCCGATTTTTTGAGAATGATAAGTACTACAAGTACTTAATAATTTGGATGAAAGGGAGCTTGAGAGATTTTAATTTTCTAATGGATCCCAAATACTTTGTATCTATTTATTTTATTTTATCTTTGTTGGACAAAGATTTCAATTTGGGTCTTAATGCTTATAGTGGCATTCTACAAGTTAAGTATGGGCAAACCAGAAAATTGTCGTGCAATGTGAAATTTTATTCAAAATGAATAAGAGACAAAACATTATAATAGTGTAAAAATTAAATGTAAGGTTTTTATTCGGAAATGTCCATCAGAAGCACATTTTTTGGATTTTCATATTTCTAGCTTATTTGCCGTAAATCATTAACCCCCTTACTTATTCACGTGGAATAAGCTTGGAAACGTTTATACCATGCTTTGTCCTTATCTGTAATTGTGACATTTGCATCTGACAGAAAGTGACAAAGCATGGGTATAAAACAAAACTCACCAATTCATTGCTAGACCTATTCTCATAGGAGAAATTGAGATTCACATTAGAAGGTCCCTTCGACAGGCAAACGCCGAGAACATTCTCCGGCGGTACGACATGACCGCATTTCACGACGTTCACTTGTTTGTCGGACTTCTCGCTCTTTAGTAGCCCTTCGAACTCGCTTATTGGTTCCATTGTACCTCCGGCTAAAATAACCTGAAAAAATTACATTACAAAGTTTAAATACAATAAAATATTATAGAGGTAAATGTAAAAGTTTCAAAGAATGTATGGATAATTGACCAAGATTACAACATAGGGTCAATGGAACCAGTAATAGACAAGGACCTACAGTACCGGCAAATAATATATCACTTCATTTATCATTACTTACCAAAATTGACAATCAATCAAGAACTAGACCAATTAAGGTTCAAAATGATATATAACAAATGTCGGTACAAATTGTAGTTTAAATATTTAAAAAAAATTAACTACGATTATGTACAAATCTTTGATTCATACCATTTTGAACTTTATTTAATCAGCTAACGAATTGAATAATAGCAATACAATTTGTCAACTAGTTCTTGTTTTGTTGTCAATTTTGGTAAGTCATATTTGTAGGTAATGGTATGAGATTTAAGTACAAAGGTGATATATTTGCCGGTACTGTATAATGGACACCTGATTTTTAATTTACTGAAGATAAGGGTTATTAATTATTATTATTTTTTGCAATATTTTTGTTAGTATGTGGGCAACATACAGACCTATAAGTATCACAAAAAATACACTTTATGGTATGACCTATGTCTGTTCTTTGAACAGGAAAGTGAGTGCCTGTCATGTTGGCGACCAACACTGGTACCATCATCCTAAAATACTCATAATCCCGGAAACTTGTGGGAGGACCTTGTGCAGGGTCCGTCCGGGTTGGTACCACCATCTTATCCATTAACCTGCCGCCAAACAGCGGTGTTCGCATTACTGTGTTCCGGTTTGGGGAAAAGACAGCCGGTGAAATAACTAGCATAGAGGCATTCCATCTTAGTCCTCAGGGTTGGCAGCGCATTTGCAGTCTTGTGAATGCGAATGTCTATGGGTCACAGTTTCCACTAGCCATCAGGTGGCCTGTGTGCTCGTTCGCCTTCCTATGCCATAAAAAAAATACAGAGAGGGACAGATACTTACAGACCGGCATTGTTTCACGACTTCAGCGAAGTGTTCAGCAGGATTAAGCAGTAAGTACTTGAGTAAGCCAACGTCGCTTTGAGACAGCACACGCCCGTGCTCGCTGCGATCACAGAGACGTTCAAGGAAGTCCAGAATAGCGTATAAACCACTGCCTGCCGAGGTCTCTGTGGGAACCTGCAATATACAATTCAAATACTACATACGCCTGTCTCTCAATGGGGTAGGCAAAGACTATGGAATGCCTGGTGCACCGGTCTAAACGTACTACTTTCGCTTCATCTACATTCATCATCCTCTTCCTGCATGTACTATCTACCCAATGGAACCCTGACCCACCATAGAACTGTGACACAGTGACGTTTTGATTGAAGTCGTAAAAAGTGCCAAACAAATGGTTTTATAATGTCACTGTGACACCGTTCTATGGTGGGTCGGGATTCCATTGGGCTGATACAAATACTCTTTATAGAATACTCCACACAATTACAGCAGAGATTTTACATTATGAATCAACGGGCGACGGACGGTCTTATGACTTAATAGTAATCTCTTCCAGAAAAGTATTTTATAAATATACATGGATTACTCTAGATTTTTTATGGCATGTGGAAGACAGTTGTGGTAGGACTCCTTGCAGGCCCGTCCGTATCGGTATCCACGATTGGCGACTACTAGGGCACACCTCTATGATCTACTCATAAATCATAGTGAAATTCCTGATGAAATCTGAGACTATCGTCATACATACTAATATTATAAATGTGAAAGTAAAAAATACCATGTAGTCGTGAGCGTAATAAAACAAATAATACATTATTTAAAACAAAGTTGAATAAATACCTGTACATTAGGCTTAACATCAACTTTAACCTCTTCCACAACAGCCTCACATTTTTTCTTAGAAATATTGCACAGGAAATCTTTAAAAGAGTTATTTTTGGCGACTGTACTTTTACTTTCATCTTCCAAAGCCTGCTGACTGTACCGCATCGAAAACCCGTGGAGTTTCGGCGCTAGCCTTGTTTGTCTACAAAATTCCACTAAAGGCCTTAAGTTCAAATGATCTATTTCCGCCTTTATAACAAAGTCTTCGAGAGTCAAAATTGTTGTTTCGTCTCGTTTCCCTGTTTCTGTTTTTTTAAGCATTCCTAAAACATAATAATAATAATGTTCACTTGACAGTTGTAAGAGCTACCAATATACAACATAAAGAATATGATTATGATATTAAAGCAAGATGGGCAATATGGGCATAAACAAAGTGATACAATTGAGCTCCACTGCCCTCATAAGCCAATATCTCAACTCAATAGCCAAAGAAAGTATAACCCTCTCCCCTTCGTAATAAAGTTGCACTTGCTACAGGAATAATGTCAGAGATACCGCCATTTGTCTCAGCAGGGCAGTCCAGTCCAGCATATCATACATACCTATAAGCTTCCCAACAACAAAACTAATCTGGTTGAGACTCAACAAATTCTTGCTGCTCAGTCGACTCCTATACTTGTTTATATAAAACTGGAGGAATATTTTGACAGAAGACAGCTGTTTAGCTGACACAGGAGCCGAGTGAGCGTTCTCCAAGGCCGCTGTCAAACCATGAGCTTCGTCGAGGATGAGTATGTTGTTTTGGAGCTTCAGAGACACTCCGGAACGGGCTCCGGAACTTACCATGCCCGCGTGGCTTACAAGGACGACCTGAAAAAGAAAACGGTTGAAACTATAATTTAATCCATTAGAGCAACCAATAATGAGCTAACAAGTCTGATAGGTGTCATTTTATTTTCGGTCATTTTGAAAGGATGGATGAAAGAAGATTGACAAAAGAGATATACAGATCGAAAGTGAGTGGAAGGGTCGGAAGGGGCCGCATCGGAGAAATACTGGAAAAGGCCCGAATCTTAAGTACCCGAAACCAACGTGAGTGCATGACTCGATGTATGAATGTGGAAGAAGCGAAAGAAAATTGACAAGATCGTAGCAAGTGGAAAGAAGTGGTATCTGCTTACCCATCTGGGAAACAGGCGTGATATAATGTATGTATTTATGTACATACATATACGAATACATAAACTCACGCCTTCATTCCCAAAGTGGTGTAGGCAGAGCTACAGAATTATTTACAACTCTAAAAACTTGTTGATAATTATTATTATTCTGTTATCACATTTTGCAAATTAGGATAAGATGTTTACCAGTGTATTAGTAACAGGTTGCAAGCCCATCGCCTAACAGTACTACAAGCCTTTATTCCCTTAGTCGCCTCTTACGACATCCACGGGAAGACATGGAGTGGCACTATTCTAACCCGGCAAACACATGGAACCGAAATTTTAATAAAATTCACTATTATGAACATATAAAAAAAATACCTCCGCATCATCCATGGCCATCCTAGAAGCATAATATGGACATGCTTTCAGTGATTTCCCGCACTTCACCAAATCCTCAATGTCCATCATTTCCACCAGCATGGTCTCTCTAAGCTGTTTTATGTTACTATGGTTGTAATAGGGACATGCCGCACACGAGCTTGTTTTAGTTTTCTTTAGAACTTTGCCAACTTCGGTAACTGATGTTGATTTTGATTTCGACTTTTGCATGTCGAGGCATCTGGAAGTTATATTGTAAGGTTTATTGTCAAACGAATGTTACTGTCCTGTGACGTTATACTGTTTGTCAGGTTGATAATAATTATATAGCAATTTGTTAGCAAATTAAAGGCCTCTATTTAACTTTGTATCAGTCCATCTTGTTCAATATTGTTATCATCATCAACAGTGTATTACAATATCAAAGGAGATGGTCTAAACTAAAGAAGAATAAAGGCTCATAACAAACCTAGTTTAGACTCATCTTGTTATTAAAGCTTTAAGTCAACCTTTTATATTATGTTACCACAGTCTAACAACCCACAGTTGGGAATTGAATGTACTTGCGGAGAAGTGATTTTCCATATATTTGTGACAACCCTTGTATATCTACATGTGACAGCATAAGCTGCCTGTCCACTGGAGCGGAGCGAGACAACAGAGCGGTGAGCGAGATAAAAATCGAATAGGAATACTTCATTTTTCTAGCCTAGCTCAGCGCAGCTCTCCTATTGGTAGATTTTGTTCCCCAAACCGCTTTGCTGCCTCGCTCCACTCTAGTGGCCAGGCAGCTTAAGTACCTACACGGGCGGCCGGCGTCGCCCGACATCAAAGGCGTTTCCGTACCGTAGAGATTGTGATACAGTGGCGTTACTGACCTCTCATTCATCAAATTAACATTTTTGAGCCTTGTAACCTCAGGATTGATACAATAATGCTGCCGAGAAGCTAGTGTTACCAGCCTAGTGTTCTCTCTGAACACTGTTCTTTTGATTTCACCAATAAACTGAGATAGTTGACTGTGGGTCCTGCTGCTAATGTAAATCTTGAAGTAAAAATTAATAAACCATTACTTTTTACAAGCTTTATTTAACTACACTTTGTGTTAATCTTGCAATTCAATGATAAACCAGTTTCCAATTTTAAATATTTGACAGAAAATTGCAAGTGCTTTAAAAGAAACAAATTTTACAGTGCTACCATGTACTTAATAGCGATCGGCAATATTCATATTTTCTATGACACAAGTGACAAATATACTGTCAGTTGCGAGTGCAAGCGTGATAGCGATAGCCAGCCAAAAGCTATTAAGAAGATGAGAATACTGTACTTAGTACTATACTTTATATCTTCATAAATCAAATGGGTATATAATATAAATATAGAGTAAAGGGTCATAGCGGAATTAAGGGAAACGAAAAAGCAGACTTTTACTTTGGGCAACAACGCGTACAACCATTGTTACCCTCGTGACGTGAAATCTCTTGCTTTGCCACAAATGCGTGACGCCTGGAACAACCGTTGGCAGTCCTCCCGACGGTTGGTGGGTAAACAATACGGGAAAATCCAACCCGAACTACCAACGAGACCATGGTTTTTCACCCGCAGATCGATCCCCAAAAATGTGACATCTGCTATTATCCGACTGCGTCTGGGCCACATGTGCTCTCCGGTGTTTCTTGCCAAAATTCGTGTTTGGGATCACTCGCTGTGCGAGTGTGGTCTCGCGGAGGGTGACCTCGAGCATTTATTTTTTTATTGTAATCGTATTGTAACTCCTCTGTATGATATCCTCCCCCCTAATATTCCCCGCCCTGTAAATATTGAATTCCTCCTAACACTAGTACACTCCCCTTTTATATATGTTCTGTGTAAATTTAAAAAAAATAACAAATTATTTCTGTAAGAACATTAAATTTATGTTTTGTCCTTTGTTTTAGATCCTCATCAGTGTCAATCCGCTATCAAAATTACCGGTCAAATACACATCAGTATCCACGTGTCTCTTTAAACCCTGACATTGGCGGAATCATCGAATGTATCAATGAAGCTATAATTAAAAAAAAAAAAAAAAAAAAAGTGTAAGAGTGATACCTTAACCTTTGATTGACTATGTGGTTTCAGAGGACCCTCAAAGTAACCCTTAGGCTATGGCGACATAAAGTTCAAAATAATAGTCATCACATCTGTGAGATTTATACCACGTCAGTTAAAGGTTAAACAATGTCCACACTTGAAGTTAACACTAATTATGGGCTAATCCCTTAAGGAATATAGTCTCAGAGAGCTGTACTTCAACCCCTCATATGGGCAGAGGTGAAAAAATACCAAGTTCTAGTTCAAGTTATGAGCAAGGATCAGTGTCTCAGCAAACAAGGGGTTAAGTAGGTTTAACTAGAAATCTAAGTTTCAAAAATACCTTGGTATCTTGGTTCTCACTCTCTTCAGTATCATTTTCTTCATCCTCTGATTCACTCTCCTCTTTATCAAATTCTTCTAATATAAGATCAGCATCTTCTACAATTTCTTGAACATTTTCTTTGTCATTAATCTCTATATTTTCTTTAGACTTAACATCTAAAGCTTTCTTTAGAACATGTCTCTCTTTCTTCATAACACGCTGCTTCATTTCACAGAAGGTTTCAATTTTTTTATTATAGTTGCTAAGTTTTAGTTCTAATAATTTAAGGGTCCGGTTTATCATGATTTCCTCAAATTTTTCTTCCAGCCAGTTGTCTGTAGCTACAAATGATTAACACGCATATGGATAAGAATAGCTTATATATTTCGGAAGCAGCGGTACTGGGGTTGCATACCAACACAGCACAAAAGAATAGGCCTGAGAAACACATAAAAATAACTGAAGAATAAAAACATGGTATGCAGCTATAGCTAGCACTGATTCTTGATTCATAACATATTGTCTACCACAATCACTTTTGCTTTGTATTGAGCAAGTTTGTATAGCAAAAGGAACAACACCCCAGTGTCCATACTTAGTACAAACATTTTTCAGTAGTGAAGATGAATTCATGTTAATAATGTATGTCTGTTTTAGCAGTTTTTACTATGGTTAGGTTCTATTAATAGTGAAGTATGATCGAAATCTTCATAGTCGAGCTACAGATGGTAACTTTTTTTTTAACTTTAAATGGTTTTTGGTTGCTAACTTACATTCTGTACTAGACACCTTCAGTTTTAATTCTTTAATCTCCTTATTAAGAGATTCCACATATTTTTTATAGCTATCTCTAAGCCATTGCAGAGCACCACAGCATATACTTAAAGATTTTCCCTGAAATTTACATCAGAACACTTATCTATAAAAAAAAGTAAAAGAAACCGTTATTTACTGATCACTTTTGCTATTTACATACATTAAATGAACTAGTTAACATTATATTGCAACTTTAGCATCCAGCGTCAGGTTGTCCTTGGACATGGGCCTCCTCCAAATCATGCCATTAAAATCTATCTTTTGCCCGTACACTTATCCATACATACTATAAATGTGAAAATAACTCTGTCTATTTTGATACGCTTTCACAACTAAGCCGCCTATCCGATCTCGATAAGATTTGTTATGGAAGGGTACTTTTTACCGTGAGCAGCGTTAACAACATCTACGCGGACAACATCTAGTGTTTTATAATAGCGTTTTGACGAAAGCGCGCCCTTTCAATGTAGGTACGTAAAATTTTGTCGGCACTTCGTCGAACACTACATGATAATAAATAAATAATTAAGTATAAATATCAATCGTTACTTACTGTTCCAGTAGGACTTTCAAAGATACCAAGTCCATTGTTTTCAATCGTGAAGTACAATTCACGCATGAATTTCTTTTGTATTTCATAAGGCTCAAATGGAAACGAAAATATGGGCTCCGCAGCGGACATGGTAATAATTTACTTCACTCACTGTTATTGAGTGTTTTTTCAAAGTTTCGGTAAACAAAAATAATAACATAAGCAGTTCTTCTTCTGTTATTATTAATGTCGGTTCACCGCGGTATTCCGCAAAATAAACAAGCTAAAACAAAGTAAATTGCCGATTGCCGCCTTGCCGGAAATGTTTGACTTTGACGTTTGACGTTTTGTTGCGAATGTTGCGATGCTATTTTTTTCTACGTTCTGTTAGATCTGGCTGCAGGCATTAAACCATTATCCCTACTGTATTTTATTTTGTTATTGATAGTCTTTAAATACATGCATTTAAATGCAGTGAATGAAAGGCGTTATTGATTTGTACAGTTTTTAGTATAACAATAAATTTCTTATGACTAATTGTTAACTGCATTTCAGATAACTCTATTTTAAATCTTTTTGAATGCCGCAAATGGGAAACATCATAGAGGTGTGATCTATGGGATACATATTCATAAACTTTCGAATATACAAAAAAAATAGAGATGGCATTCCATTCTTGTAAAAAAATGGTACGTTATTTTAAATAATTAAGAGATCAGAGCACCTAAGAGTAATTAATGGTATAACATTCAAATGGTGTTATTTCGAAACAAAGTACATTTTTATTAGAAGATGATTTAAATGTTTAAATATTACTCTCAATGGATTTTGGACGAAGCATTACATAATGTATTATTTTAAGCGTGTTACGGATTGTAAGCAGTGTAGGTAGAAAGGAGAAGTGTCAGTGAAGTGAGCAAAATGTCAGTGGCACGCTGCGCGGCGGCTAGGGTTCCGGTTTTCCTGTCACTCGTAAAGCAGCTGTGCGTGCCGGGTGTTGGTGCGGCGAGCTCTCTCTCAAACAAACCCGTTCCAGTGTTGTCTCGCGGCGCTGCCACAGCCCTCCCAGCATCCAAACCCAACATGTTCATTACCGAAGAACGCGGATCCGCCTATGCGCCCGACTACCGGGTTTTCTTCCGTGAGTCCAACTCCCCTTTCATGTATTTCGATAACATCAGAGATAACGCGTATCTCAAGTGTCCACGTGGAGTGTTTCCTTCCGGGTCGATGTCATAACATTGACATTTACTACGTGCACTTACGTGTAGAAATATAAATTTTCGTTTATTTTTATGAAATATATTTTTTAAATGCCGATTTGTGTTTGCACGGCGCAATATTGCTGCATAATTGATGTAACCTTGAATTATGTTGACAGCTGCTTTATTTTATTATTTATCTTTGAAATACAGGCTTCTGACGTAAGAAAGGTTAATATTTAATATCTAATAATGCCGATTTCTTGCTAGTAGCGTTATTTATTTATGAGGCATTATACGACTAAGGTTTTGTCGCGTGGCAGGTATAGGTGGGCACTATTTTAACAACTAATTTACATAAAACGTAAGTTTATTTAGACAAAAGTTGCCTTGCTAAAAGTTTAGGGAAACTGATAAATAAGATTCAGTTTTTATTGCTACTATTTGTTGAGAATGCATTTAGTGTGTAACTTCCATTTGTTCAGGGTGAAAGTAAGGTTGCTTTGGAATTGTAATGTCTGTTTTGACCCCTAACCCCTATGTCAGATTAGCTAAATCATCTTGGACTTAACCTTTCAGAACCCACTGGCATCTTAAGATGTCATGCCCATATTACGTTGGTGCCCACTAACATCTTAAGATGCACTAATACCTGCGTTCGAATTTACACCTATTGTTTCGGAAATATGGTTTATTTCTGGATATGTTTTTATATTTTAGGTAGGGAATTTAACGACATTTCCAACACTATGCGTAGCATCCTTGTGATTGGTCAAATTCGTTCACAAAGTTCGTTACAAAAAAATGCCAACGCTTTGCGCAAAAAAGTCTGTGGGCTCCAGAGGGTTTGACGTTTCGCAAAATTGGGTTCCGAAAGGTTAATGCACTTTAAAATGAATAAATAGGTAGTAATGTAGATGCAACATCATTTCATTTAAAATGTCTTATTAGCTGCTCAAAATAGTGCTAATGTTTTATTTACAATTTAATTCTTTTTAAATACAAGATATTGTTTTAAGTAGGAACAACTTTAGTAATCTAGATTTTGCAAGGCTTTGGCTCATATATTTTGGTTTTTAATATTCACTTGAAATGTCGCTAAATAAGTTATGAGTGACATTTTTAGATATTAATCTACTAATTGAAACACAAGTTTAAGATGTAAACAAAGAAATTGTAGGGTTTCTTTTGGATAACTTTTCTTGCTAAATCATAAGTCATACTAATTTTTGTTTTAACAAATGGCTGTTGCCTGCGAAAAATGTAAATGTCCATTATGGTAATGGTGGCTGCTGGTTGAATTTTGTAGAAGACGAAGTGCTGTAGATACTTCATCAAGTGCAAGCTATTTCTATGCCAAATTCCACTAAAATCAGTTCAGTGGTTTTGCTATGTAACCGCATAACAAACAAAATAATCAACTCAGTTAGAAAAATCTGAACTACCTATAAAAACTTTGTAAGGTGGGGGTGACTTAATGTAATTACTGATAATGTTGCTATGGAGGTTAATCTTTGATAACATAACTATAAAGATGTTATCACTGATTTGATTAAATTAAAGTTTTTCTTTGTTTCTTGATAAATGAACATAAAATACTTATTTACAGTCACTAATGAAATGAGTTAGTTATTATTCTGATTCTGATTCCTGAAAAGAAAATGTTATTTTCATTATTTTGTAATCTGAAGAAAAAATCACACAATACATTTACATTTTATACTGCTTTGTGGAAACAGAAATGGTAACATTAATAGAGTTATGAGGATTTATAAAGGTTTTAGTACTCATTCTATATTTGTGGAAAAAGAAAAGAAAGAAAAATCCTTTATTTGTGACAAGCAGACAAGCAAAATAGTGACATAGACAAATGGTATGTTATCACGAAATGTGCTTGTTTGTTTGTCTTTAGAATAAATAAATCGGCATGGGGGGGCCATTTGCAACGTTAAAAGATGGCGGACGTGTAATTTGTTTTAGACTTTAATTTTTGGGTAATTAGGTGTTCAAAGTTCTTTTCTGATAGTGATTTGTACTTTTTATGCCTTTGTGTCGCACAGTGATTGAAGACTTGGACTTATTTCGTGTATCTGGCATCTTTCTTCTCGTTTCAAGTGGACTCGCAGTGGTGCAGAGGTTAAAACTATCTTGACCTCTGACCTACAAATCACCGTACAACGTTGCCCCCAATCTTCCTAGAGAAGATTGGATTGTGTTTTATTGCTATATTGATTTATACTCATATAAACCTTGACACTGGCGAAATCACTTCACGTGGAAACGCCATAATTATCCCTGCGGTAGTAGCTGTTCAAGTCGCCGCGGGGGCAAAAAAAAAAAAAAAAAAAATCGGCATGATTATGATTATTGGTCAATTATTAACAACTCCAAAAAGTAATAAATAATGCTACAATTTATTAAAGTTATAGAGATATTGTTAGGAAAGGCCTATATGTCCTACGCTTGCAGTAAACATCTTTTGATGTTTGATATGATGATGTAATATAAATAAAATATTATAAAATATTTATGAGAATGCTGCACACCTGCTGGTGCCTAGTGTGCTCCTCCTAAGGCCAACGATACAACAAAGGAGGTCATTCATATTGGGCCTTTTTCGAAAGTGCCGGCCAAAAATAAATTTTGGAATAGGTCGCAAGAAATAATTGTATTGAGCAACTTTTATTATGGCATGACAGCTGTTGGGTCATTCCCTGACTTTTTACAGAGTTTCGAAAGATGAACTTTTCTATAGTATTAATATTTATTAAAAATTATACTTATATGGTAAAAAAATAATGCTAATCACTGTTAGAATAGGTTATATTGATCATTTTTTATTAGGACAGGATAAGATTCGACAATTAGGATTCTTCTTAAGTAACTATAACGTCCTCCAAACCTGCTGCTGGTGGGTTAACAAAGGGCTCACACGTGCAGTAATAATGTGCTATAGCTTGTCGTCCACCAACTGCTGGATCAACTGTCTGTGCTATGGAAAAGTCGATCTTTCGAACCTCTATAAAAAGTCAGGCAATGATACGACAGTTTTCGTGCCATAATAAAAGTTGTTCAACATAAATAATTCTAGCGATTTATACCAAAAATTTTTTTTGGCCCGCACTTTAAAAAAAGGCCCAAAAATGTATGAAGGATGAATGTTCTCCTTTGTCAATGGAATATGAATCTATTGTGAATGAATTAAAGTAAATTTTCTAATTTGATCAGTAGTAACAAAAACAAAAGAAATTCCACTTTACTTCCTTCGCACTTGATCTTCATTTCAATGGCCGTATTATGTACTATGTTTAGTACAAGGAACCTCAGGAACAACAAAATACCGTAAAATTGCAAAGCGGTGAATTTGCAGCCTTCCTTTGCCCACAAAGCTCTCGTACTATAAAATAAACAAGAATTCAAGATATTAGGTGGAAGTCCCAAAATTGTAAACAAACATTTTTTTTTCAGGCGATGAAAGTGGCCCAATCTCCCCACTCCACGACATCCCCCTCTGGGCCGACAAGTCCGAACGTCTTGTCAACATGGTTGTGGAAGTGCCTCGATGGAGCAACGCCAAGATGGAAATATCTCTTGGAGAGCCTCTGAATCCTATCAAGCAGGATGTGAAAAAGGGACTGCTACGCTTTGTGGCTAATGTGTTCCCTCATCACGGCTATATCTGGAACTATGGTGCTTTACCACAGGTAACAGTCTGCTTAAAACATTCTATGCCTAGCGCTCTAATTTTTATACACAATAGACCCAAATGACAGGACGCTGGCAATGAGAGTGTACACATACAAACAAATGGTTGCTTTGTAACAAGTAAGTTTGTTAAGCAAATAAGTGTCTTGATAACTTACGAGACCAACAAGACGTCACAATCAGAAACTTGAGCTTAAACCCGAGCTTGTTTCGCACAAGATTCAAAACTACGAGCATGCAAAATCCAGGGAGGACAGCTGCTGGTCCCCATCCCTTGCCTGGGGTGGAGGACCACATAATGAATTTAAAGTCACCATAGTGGCCTTGACTGTACTATCTGGATTCTTTACGGATTCTATCTTATCAGGTATATTTTCGTTGCATAATAATTGATAAACATTGCGTTTCGCGATACCGACATTTTTATTGCGTGGTACGATTGCTCACCTATACCTAAACAGTTTACATGTTTATTCTGCTATTTTATTTACGTAGTATACCTACAAAATACTAAAACATGTATTAAGATGACTGTGAAGCTAAAAATTTCCATACAAAATGCGTTTCTCTTAAACCTAGTCCGTTTTTTCCAATTTTTGAATATGTTGTGTTGTAGATATCATAAAAAACTATGTCTGTACGTTCTCCTTTCCACAAAAATACTTTAGAATAAAACAAATTTAAAAAACAAAAAACAGAAACTTATAGACCTAGTTCTTTATAATAACTAGTTACAACATATTCAAAAATCGTGGAAATCGGACTTGATGTAGGGGGTGAGAAACGTTAACGGCTGGCTAAATTTGTATGGAATTTTTTGACAGATTCGCTAGTTTATCGGCTTTTCACTATCCTCTTAAGGCACTATAATGCATACCTTTTTGTGCGACGGACCTAGGGAGTTCAAAACACGGGTCTTAAAAAACAGATCTTACAAAAACATTTGAAGTAAACCCATGCTTCGCGTACAAATATTTTAGGTTGGATATCGTATTTAGTTCAAAGTCACCGACATAGCCGTAAGAATTGCTAGGCTTACGTGATAGTGGCCGGGACACATTATTTGCAGAACAGAGAGCCGATAGGGTCGAAGACTCGTGGGTAGGCCTCCAAGAAGGACTAACGATGTGGCTAAGGTTGCGGGAAACCTAATGCAAACGGCGCAACACCTTGGAGGACGCCTATATGTCCAGTTGTCCAGCAGTGGACGTTTTTCGGCTAAAATGATGATGATCATGATTAGGGTTACGATTTTGGTGGTTGACCGTGGTTCTGGAATCAATGGAGTCGCTATTTCCTAATTATTATAAAACATACAAGTTTATACACTGAATACGTTTTAAATTCGGTTTATCCATACCTACTGTCTATTACCAAAATTTGTTTGTTTGCTACGCTTTTACAGCGGAGACATCCTGTACCAACATTAATTTAAGCTGGTTTATGGTAAATGGCAATACTGACGGTCGAAATCAAGGTGGTATGTTTCATAATAATTAGGAAATAGCGACTCCATGGATTCTAGAACTACGGTTTGCCATCAAAAGTCCTAAGCCTACTTACAAGTTCGGCACTCACTCATATACTGTACTTATCCACAGACCTGGGAGAACCCCCACCACGTCGACCCGGCCACGCAGGCGCGCGGCGACAACGACCCAATCGACGTACTCGAGATCGGCACCCGCGTCGCTTCCCGCGGCGACGTCTACCCCGTCAAGATACTCGGCACTCTTGCGCTTATTGACGAAGGCGAAACTGACTGGAAACTTATTGCTATTGGTGCGTATATAGTTTTTAACCTCCGACATGTGACATAAGTGACATTATACGTTTTGGACGTCATGCGATTTTGGCGTTCAGCTTTATGGGCGACATTAAGTAATTTACGTTTCTACATACTTAGACTTGTTCCTGTCTGATTGTATGCAAATTGGGTATTTTACGATTGAGACATATTTACACAATGGACAATTAAATCGGACGTGTGCTTTAGACCATCTGAAGTCGTGGTCATTTCGATTCGAAGACGACAAATTTATTGTTACTAATTGCCTGTCAACAGACGCCCGCGACGCCCTCTCCAAGAACATGAATGATATCTCCGACGTGGAGCGCTACTTCCCCGGCCTCCTGAAGGCCACCGTGGAGTGGTTCCGCCTCTACAAGGTGCCTGATGGCAAGCCACAGAACCAGTTCGCGTTCGACGGAGAGGCCAAAGACAAGGAGTTCGCTTACAGGGTCATTAATGAGGTGAACCACCAGATTATAAAATATAAATATCAAGAGACAATCTCACACAAACTGACCTATACTCCGTTTGTTTAGGTACTTAAAAAAATGTCAACAATCCAAACCACGTGGCATTGTTAAACAGCCAATCAAAACTGTTTTATCGCCTGACGTATCGGTGTTCTGCTTCTATTGGCTGGCCAACTATATCACGTGTTGGTTTTGTTTATATTTTTTCAAGTACATAAATAATCGGAGTATAGTTCCTAACTAAAACTCAAGGCTTGTCCTATGGGTACAAGACAACGATAAATATACTTAGAGAAATAAATACTTAAATACATAGAAAAAAATCAACTCAAAACAAATACACGCGCTAATCGCACGAATATTTGCTCATGTCGGGAACCCGGAACCACTAAGCAGATAGGGTCACTACAAACTAGGCCAACTGAACAAATCTTTCTATACTATAATTCAAAAATTAAAAGCAAAAACCCAACCTTAGGGTGAGGTTTCACCAGAGCTGTGCGAGGAAAAACCCACCAACGGCGTTTGCCCCAGGGCGTAATTAATACCCATAGTAGTGCGTGGTTCCGTTAGCCTATACTCTATTTACTTTAACGACCTATGCTTCTCTCACTCGCACAGTGGCATACAAATGATATGGACAAAATGTAGAGACAGGTATCCAAGTGGGCGGCAACAAACAATAATCTTCTCATGACTCGTTCACAATGGTACAGATCAAGGAGACATGATCTGTACCATTGTGAACAATTAAATATATCCGAAATTTAATTACCATAAATACATGTTCGCAATAAACAGATGAATTTGATTTCCAGGTCCACGAGTTTTGGGTCGATCTCATCAATGGTAAAGTGCCTGACTCCACTGACATTAATAAGTGAGTATCTCTAACTAATAGTTGCCCTACTTTTGGGACCCCGCTTTATATCCCCATTTAAAATAAACTGAACATACTTAAGATTACGGATTAGGATTAAGGATTAGTGGATTTGGCTGATGATGAGTTAGGGACGGCTGATGGACGCAATATGGTGACGAAAGCATAAGATAGATAAGACTTTTATTAAATTTGAAGTTTGAAGAAGACTTTTAAGAATTTATGAAAATATATGCAGTGTTTGTTATAAATCAGTACATATTTCGTATATTAAGAAAGTACTTGCCTCTTGTAAATTGTCAACTCTTGACACTTTACGTTTTCCCCATATAAGTGGAAAGGGAACTATAAAAGGAATTGACTGAAAATACCTAACAATACATAACAATAAAACTGTATAACTTTTTTTATCAATTGTAGTTTATCCATGTTACGGATATCGTCGGCCATTATTTTGACGTAATTTGCATCCGTCAGCCGCCCATTAATGACAATGCCGTCCCCAGGATGAACATATCGGTCGACAGCAGCCCCACCCGCGCGGAGCGTTCGGACGCGGCCGCCGTGCTCAGCAAGGCGCCCCCGCGCTCGCTGCCGCAGGTGCTGCCTGCTACTGGTAAGAATAAGAATAACAATGTTTATTTGCGGGAATGTAGTGAAATGATACAGATGGAAAACATTAGATGTGCGTACATTCTACTTAAAAAAGCATGCAAAATTTGTATCTTATAGCTAAATACGTTTGAAAAGTACATTATTTTAAATTAGATTATCGTACATACATACATACATTAAATCACGCCTGTTTCCCAGAGGGGTAGGCAGAGACCACTCCTTTCCACTTGCTACGATCTTGACAAATTTCTTTCGCTTCTTCAACATTCATACATCGAGTCATGCACGCACGTCGGTTTCGGGTACTTTTCCAGTATTTCTCCGATTTGATTCGAAAAAGTACGCCTAGGGCGGCCCCTTCCGACGCTTCCACTCACTATCGATCTGTATATCTCTCGTCAATCTTCTTTCATCCATCCTTTCCAAATGACCGAACCATCGAAGCATGCCCTTTTCAATCTTAGTCACTACATCTTCTTTTATTCCACAATTCTCTCTGATTTTTTCATTTCTTACTCTATCAATCAGTTTCACACTACACATACTACGCAAAGAGCGCATTTCAACTGCATTTACACGACTTACATGCTTGTCCTGCCACACCCAACATTCACTACCATACATCAGGGTAGGGGCCAGCACTCCATTGTGAACAGCCAGCCGGGCTTTTTGTGAAACGCCCTGTCTGCTCACAAAGGAGTAAAGGGCCCCATTAATTTGATTCCCTGCATTCACCCTCCTCTCGATATCCTTCTCACACTTACCATCTCTTGTAAACATACTTCCCAGGTACACAAATTCGCTCACTTGTTCTACTAATTCACCATTTATATTTATCACGCACTCAGTCATCTCCTCATCCTTCTCTATCACCATGACCTTGGTCTTGGTAACATTTACTTTCATCCCCTTTTGCTTAAATCCCTCATTCATCACTGTCACCATCTCCTGCAACTCAAGTACCGATGGGGCAAGTATAACTTGATCATCGGCATATAAGAGGCATTTGATTAGCAACTCTTGCACACGCAAACCCTTATCATACTCTTTCAAATCCCACATACAACTGTCCATGAATAGATTGAACAGCCATGGTGAGGCAACACAGCCCTGTCTAACACCTTTAGAGATGTTAAACCAGGCCGAGTATGCCCCATTGATTCTGACACAGGCTTTGGAACCCTCATAAAGGGACCTCAAAGCCTGCACCAGGTTGCTGCTCACTCCATACATAGACAGCACCGTCCACAACTCCTTTCTATCTACCCTATCATAGGCCTTTTCCAGGTCCACAAAAGCACAGAAAACCTTTTGGTTCACCGCCAAGAACTTTTCTGTGATGGACCGTAGTGAAAAGACCTGATCCGTACATCCCATTCCCTTTCGAAATCCCGCTTGTACATCCCAGATTTTGTCATTTGTAACATTCAGTACCCTTTCAATTAAAATCTTCGCATATACTTTGCCGACAACACTAAGGAGGCTGATACCGCGGTAGTTTTTGCAGTCTTGCTGTGACCCCTTTCCTTTATACAGAGGGACGATAACGGCCTTGACCCAATCTTCCGGGACTCGGCCGCTACACCAACATGCATTGAAAAGACGGTACAACAGACTACCCACCACGCCATCTCCTCTCCTCAGCATTTCTATCGACACTCTATCACAACCTGCTGACTTTCCCGCTTTCATACTTTTTAAAGATTTCATTATTTCACTCATACTAATCACACTTTCATCTTCGCTACTTGCATCTTTACTCATGCTTTCTGGCTCAAGACAAACATCTTCGCATTCAAACAAGCTTTCAAAATAAGTTTTCCATCTATCAAGCATTTTTTCTTCCTCACACATTAAGTCTCCAGACTCATCCCTCACCGCGCTTAATTTAGTTTTCTCCGATTTCCCCCGAGCCGAATTAATCAAGCTCCAAAAGAGTTTAATATTCGACTGGAAGTTGTCAGAGAAACTCCTATCATACTTTTCATTCAGTAAATCTTTCTTTCTAGCCACAACTTCTTTCACTCTTTTCTTTGATCTATTATACTCTTTTTTCTTTCTGTCGCTTAGATCTTGTCCTGGCTCTACAGCTACAAAATCCAACCAACACTTTTTCTTCTCTTTCACTACATCATCTACCTCTCTATCCCACCATTCCGGTCGTTCATTCTTGCTTTTCCTTCTTTTTACGACACCGCATACTTCAGTGGCCGATTTGACCATTCCATTCTTCATAATCTCCCATACATTATTTACATTATTCTCAACTTCACTGTCTTTCATCTTATTAACACATTCAAAACAATCTTTCAGCTTTTTTACGTACTCATCTTGTATAACTTCGTCATTCAGTTTCTCTACTTTTATCCTCTCTAACGCAGTGGTAGGTACGGGAACACGATGGCGCCAACGTGTGAACAGACCCCTTACTCGTGTTACCACTAAGTAGTGATCTGAACCTACGCTAACTCCTCGAAATGCTCTGGTATCTACAACTTTGTTACGCAACCGTTCATCCACAATCATCAAGTCTATCATAGACTTCTCATTCTGCCGTCTCCACGTATACTGATGAATCTCTTTGTGATCAAACAAAGTGTTTGTCACGCAGAGATTCTTGGCCAAACATACATTGAGAAGACATTTGCCATTCTCGTTCACTCGCTCATCACCATACTTACCCAGTACCGATTCATAACCATCCCTTTGCACGCCTGTCCAACCATTAAAATCGCCTAACAAAATAATCCTCTCATTCTCCTTGCATTTTGTTGAAACCTCATGCAAACTTTCCCAAAACTCCTCCCTTTCTTTTTTCGATTTATTCGTATCTGGGGCATAAGCCCCAATTTCGAATAAACGGGTGAGACCTACCTTGAGTCTCACCCAGAGAAGTCTTGGGCTCACACATGCATGCTCTTGCATACATTCAGCCATTCGCTCTGTGAGTACGATACCAACTCCCTGACGACCGTGCTCGGATACCGGAACTCCGGACCACAAAGCCGTCAAGGTTCCGTGTGTGGACGTACTCACCCCTTTTTTCTTCGTCTCAGTCACACAAAGAACATCCAGCTTTCTCTCTTTCATCATCATACATACCTCATCTAATTTATGTTCCATCCCTCCACAAACATTCATCGTAGCAAGGCGGCTTTCAGCGGCCCGCTTTTTGCCAACCCCCCTGCGAACACGGCGTGACACGTGGCAAACGGCATCGCCGCCTTTCCGATCCCCGGAGGGATCCGAACATACTAGCACTCTTTTGCCCCCCCAGAGTACGAAGGGCTGCCCAGGCTAGGCCTGGGGAGGGATTCTCTGGCATTGCCAGTACCCTCCTGGGGTATAAACCTTTTAAATCGTGCTCGCATGGTCCATTATGCAGGGTCGGGTTTGAAATCGGAGTTTTCCTTCTCCTAGATAGGTAGCAGCCCAATGCTGACGACGCCTATCCCGCCGGGTTTGAATTCGGAGTTTTCCATCTCCTAGATAGGTAGCAGCCCAATGCTAACGACGCCTATCCCGCCGGGTTTGAATTCGGAGTTTTCCTTCTCCAAGATAGGTAGCAGCCCAATGCTAACGACGCCTATCCCGCTGGAGGAGATTTTACCAATATAATAATCCCTTAATCCCTTTATCGCCTTCTACGATACCCACGGGAGGATAAGGGGTGGTGCTATTCTACTCTACCGGCACCACACGGCAATCTAAAGATTATCGAAACTTACTTATTTAGACATTATATAAAATTATTCAATATTAGAGTTTAGATCGTCTTTAACACCATAATAACATTTTTCTAAAAGGAATTTGCATATTTTGGTTTTAAATTCAGACATGTCAGATAGTTTTATACAATTTGGCAAGTTATTAAATAATTTAATAGTCTTATACAGAACATTTTTCCTAGCACGAGGTCCTAAAATGAGAAGGATAAGTTAAAGTTAGATCATTTGCTCTACGAGACCTCGAACTTGATGCTCTAACCTTAAAAAAGCTCATGTTATTTTTAACAAATAGACAAATCTCATAGATGTATAACGAGGGTAACGTCATTACTCCTAACTTTCGAAAGAGCCGTTGGCAGGAGTCCGTTTGCTTTCTTTTGCAGTCGAAATACTTTTTGGATATTACTGCAATTACCCAACAGTATTAAACCATATCGCATAGTAGACATTACATGCCCATTAAAGGCCAGAAGAGCAGATTTTTGGGACGATTGTTGCGAAAATCGCGGTAGGGCAAATACAAATCTGCTTAATTTAGCTATTAAAAACTCAGTATGCTCTTTCCAACTTGTATGACTGTCAAGAATTAAACCTAAGAAGCGAATTGTTGTAACCCGATCAATTGTATTACCGTCATATTTTAAATCTATATTTATTGGGTTTCCTTGCTGTGCATGGAACTCCATGAATTTTGTTTTTGTGAGGTTGACTTTCAAGTTATTATTTTTTAACCATAAATTGACTTCAGCAAATACTGTATTAGCTGTACTTTCATAGTTTTGTAAGTCACTCCCTTTTACGATTATAGAACAGTCATCTGCGAAATGGGTTACTTTAGCTTTACAAATAGAGGGCAAGTCGTTAATATAAATGAGGAATAGCAATGGCCCTAGTACGCTCCCCTGGGGGACACCGAAAGCGGAGATTCGATAATCTGACCTATAATTTAACAAAGATTTTGTTTTTGCGTCATATTTAGAAATCTCTGTACATTGAATTCGTTGGCTCAGATATGTTTTTAACCAATCATAACAGTTACCTCGGATTCCATAGCGATACAATTTTCCTAGTAGAATGCTGTGTGATACACGGTCAAAAGCCTTCGACATGTCCATAAAAATGGCTAGGACTGTTGTTCTGGTTGTTGTGGTTACAGAATTAACAAGTTTTTAGAGTAGTTGGTAATTCTGTAGCTCTGCCTACCCCATCCCGGGAATAAAAGAGTGATGGTATGTATGTGTCGGGTCGCATATTAAGGTTCATGTTAATCTTTTAGAAGCCATAGTTGGCAAGAGGACGTTAAAAACACATTTGCTCTTAGATTTCTTAGAGAAGAGAGAAGTTAATTTTCCAATGGATCCCAATTAATTTGTATGCAAATATCCTATACGTTACAAGGTAGGTTATACAATTCTAAGAAATAAATTATTGTATAAATATATCATCTTTTGTTGGATTTGCCGGCGGTGGGAAGCAGTTTTTGGGTATTTTTTTATTTTATTTATGTTCTCAATTTCACACCGAAATGCGCCTTCTTGTTTTTCTCTACTTTTAATAGCGTACGGCTCAAATTCACGTACCTTCCTTCTTTCGATATCTATTAAAAGTGTGACAGCTCTAAAAACAGCCTTCGGGACTTACTCTTTACTTGTGTAACCGACCTCTCATACTGTACGATTACCTATTGTTGCATACAGCGTCCAAAAATTTCTTTACCAGCCTCATTTTGTTTTTTTTTTGTTGCAGTGGATAAATGGCACTTCTTAGCCAACCTGTAACCATCCGGTTACTCGACGGGTGCTACACAAACCGCACTGGAAATTCTCATCACACATGAAACCATAAATACAGTATAGTTTTGCCATACTAGGCGGGTTGCTACCATAAACTTAGGGAACATTGTTTTATTTCGGTTCATTTTGATTTACTTTACGTTATATTATATCTGATGGTTTCGAACAATCCGCCTTTTTTTGCTGGTCAATGTCTCGATGGCACAGGGATTCACACTATGCCACACAGCAAAGAGGTTGGGTTTTATAAAGTTTCATTACAAATAAAATTGTATGGTAGATCGTTGATTTGATTATTTAAATATTGTTACCTGATGAAAGATGATTTTTATAGAACCTAACCTAACTTACTTAAGTAACTAGTATCCAGTTCTGAACTACAATATTTTGTGAGATTTTGTAGTTGTTTGTTGTTAATTTTATTGGTTGTGGCTGTAAGTGATGCCGCGAGGCGCGTAGTTAAGAAATATTGTGCAGTAGAATGTGTACATGATATTTATTACAATTAAACTAATATTTTTTATGGAGTGTTTTATTTTTTTATCGTGTTTTGACAACCTGCATATTATGTTAATAAGGAATCAAAAGAATATTTTGTTAATAGGTGGCGTGGTAAAATGTATTGCCACAGCTGGGAGCTGATCTCTTCAATCTGCGATAAAGTAGTGTGAAAATAGTTTACTACATACATACATAAACTCACGCCTTCATTCCAAGAATTACCAACAACTCGAAAAGCTTACTAATGTTTTACAAAGCCTTATCTATTGTTACACAAACTGTCGGGTTCTGCCGGAGCAGAACCTTAATCTTTAACCTTATTAACCTTATTTTTCCACGAAAGTCTCTTCATCGTACTTATTTACGGATGCCTTATCTAAACTTTGTCACGCGATAAACGCAGCCATGTTACGGCGCCTGGTATGGGTAAAGACGCAACCCTATGGGTTTATTGTTTGGCAACTGTATCATGTCATCATCATCATTATCAGCCGCAAGACGTCCACTGCTGGACAAAGTCATTTCCCAAGGTTTTCCATAACGATCGACCTCTGCTCCTGTCAGCCAGCGGTTTCCCGCGACCTTTATAATGATGAATGACATGAATGATCCCATCTTCGCCCGTGGTACGGTTGTCCGTGTCCGGTTGACTAAAATTTATATTTCAAAATCAAATTTAACAGAGTCGACGGAGCTCCGCTCTCGCGGAGCTCCTACTTCTGAGTGTTTTGGCCCTTCGGGCCGGCTGAAGAACTAACATAACCTAAACCTACCTCATATTTATTGGTCAACCGGACATAGCCAACCGTACCACGGGTGAAGACGCGAATGATCGTCTGATCACGAAAAAAAAAACGTTTAAAAAAGCCGCTATAACATTTATTTATTTAAACTTTATTGCACAATACACAAAAGTAAGTACAAGTGGCTGACTTGCCTTGCCTTGCTATGCCTTGAGGCATTCTCTACCAGTTAACGATTGGGCCAAACGGAGACAAGTAAGTAGAGGTTGGTCCTAAATTTATAAACATAATATTTACCTGACGTAATTTATAAGCCTACAGTAGGTATATACGAGTTAATAATAGCCTTTGCCAAAAGGGTACGATGGCCAATCGTATTTATCGTTAAACGAACGGATTCTGTGAAAAACCAAACCAATAGGGAATATGCATGTTTTTTTTTACACCTTCAATTGAAGCTGATTCATGTAACAAACAGATCACAAAAATCAATTTTTGAATAACTATAAAAATAACCAAGATATAAGCCAACAAAGATTTGTTCCTATCTCTTTCTAGAAAAACGGAATTTTACATGGAGTTTATATGGCCGCAGTGCACAATGACGTCACGGTGCACATCGGATCTCTCTGTCTAATTAGAAGTTTGAAATGCTTATAACTTCCGTATTTCTTGACCGATTTTAATTTTAATTTCCGTTTTGGTGATCTCTTTTACGGTATTCTAAATATTATTACTGAGTGGAAGGAAGATCATAACCTGGAAATTAACTTTCGTAATACAAAAATAATGACATTCCGTCCATACCAAAAAGCACATTTACCTGTAGACTTTACATTTAAAAATACAAAGTTAGAAATTGTAAATAGTTTCACCCTGTTAGGTATAGACATAGACAGCAATATTACCTGGAAATTCCATATCAAAAAAATTGCGTCCAAACTATCAAGATTCCTATACGCACTACGTGAAATAAAAATAACTACAAACCTGCAAACAGCTCTCACCACATACTACGCCTATGCGTACGCGTGGCTCAGCTACGGTGTCACGCTGTGGGGAAACAGCTCTGACACGCCCACCCTGTTCACCCTGCAGAAGAAAATTCTCCGAACGCTGGTCAATATACAACAAACTGACAGCTGCAAACCCTTTTTCATAAAATATCGATTACTAACCTTGCCTTCTATATATATTTTGGAATGCTGTAAATTTGTTCACAAACACCCGCAATTCTACACAAGGCGAGATCTGCCCTCAACACGTCCAATCCGTCATAAAAATATGCTTGTTGCACCACCCCATAAACTCAAATTATTGTCCTCTGGCCCTTTATTTATGTCTATCAAAATATATAATAAAATACCTGAAACTTTGAAACAAGAATCCAGCTGCATAGTTTTTACAAACAAACTTAAAGAACTACTGATATCAAAATCTTACTACACCATTAACGAATTTTTAAATGAATATTAATAGTACAGTTACAATATAACGACCAGTGCCATAAAATAAATAAATAAATAAATAGTACAGTAAGTCGTCTTCTCTCATATTTGCGGTGCCCATCAGGGTTCATAATGAGCTATTCTAGTGTTAAATTCTAAGCTAGCAAGTAAGATCTATGTTAAACATTATGATTGCAATAAACGATTGAGTATTGAGTATTTTCATATTTTGATGAGAAATGCGATTTTTAAAATCCATGCATATTCCCTATTGAACACTATTACCTACTAGTGAATAGGATGACGGCGCCGGTGTTGGACACTTAACTCATCAATCAAAGATCGTAGTCATAAATTCAGGAGCCTGCCGTTTGGCAAAAATATGTTTGCTAAATGTATCATTTGCCGACCCAATGTTACACATTTTTCAGAATTTATTTCATAAATAAATTCATTGTTGCAAAACAAATCGCTTATTCCCAAAATACCAAATTACACTTTATACCAGATTCCCAAAACACCAGATTCAAAATAACTATTAATATATTGTACTTACCCAAAAATTTGAACCTGGTGTGGAGGTTTGGGTATTTTCAAATTATGGTATTTTGGGATTGAGCGAAACAAATGAATAGCCAACTAAGAATCAAATGTCCATCATTGGTCCTTGTACATTACCTACTGGTTCCTGCACCCCAACTAAAGAGCTTAGGAAATCCCTTAGTTATTTTCACCCAATAAAATGTCTATTCGGCGTACGACAGACGCGAGTCGCCGCCGCGACGCGCCGGCTAGACGACGCAAGCAATCACAGTTCAGAAGGTTTACGGTTCGTGGTGTTATTCCCGTACAGGGTTGAAGAGTTATTTAAATCGAACCAGCCTTATTTGACTCCTATGATGTTATTTATACTTTGCGTCCAATGAACTTTCGGTATCGGTTTCGACCAAAAAACGAGTCTCGGCTGCAATTGCAGCAATTGGGCCGAAACCAAAACTACGTTCGGGAGATTTCGCGATGCGAATGAGAATGTTCGGTATCATAATTTGATAAGTAGGTAAATAATTACTTGAAATGTCAGACGACAGAGTTAGTGGCTGAAATGATTACCTATTTACGAGGTAGATAATTAAAAAAAATAGGTAAGTTTCTTTATTTTACCCGCAAAACTGAAATCATCGCCGAAATTCGATTTCGGTTCCTACTCTTAAATAAGTTTACGTATAACTAATAATAACCATTGGCATAAACAGAGTTGGACCATGTTTATCAAATTGTTTCTTATTTTATTATTTGTAAGTATGTATTTTTATTTGCTAAATAACATTATATCCATCATCTCTTGACTTAGAACTTGACCAACCCCAAAAATCCGTATTTACCCCTTGTTAGGCTTGGCTAACTTTGGGCAGTCCCTACGGGAGGGGGAAGGCCTTTGCCCTGCAAAGGGACATTAAATACAGGCTATTAAATTAATAACTCAATTATTAATAGCTATGGTATTAAATTAACAACACCACCCGTTAACTTACTTATATTTCAACTTCCTACGCAAATAGTACTAACTTTTCAACTGGTAGAGTAGAGTTCACAAATATGTGTACACTTTAGAACCTTGTCTATTTCATGTAATTTTTAAATTGCCATATATTAATTGTGAAAATAAAAACAGCTGTTTCATAGAAAAGTTCAATACGTAGGTACTCGATCAAAATTTATGAAGCAGCTGGTTTTTTTTTCGTGATTTCAGGTTTGGTCCAATAGTGAAAGTTGTTCATATTCGTTGGTAGAACACAGAGGTGATCATTTGTACTAAGTACGACTTATATTTCACCCTGTATACTTACTAGGGAATGCAAATAACCGGTTATAACCGGTTTTAACCGGTTATTTTCATACAAAATCGGTTAATAACCGGTTAAATTGCATTCCCTAATACTTACAGCATATCAAAATAAATAAATAACTTCGAAATTAACCATGAGGCATATCTACTTTCATGCGGCGAGGTTCCTATAACTTTGGCCGAGCTGGTTCGTCGTCTAAACCTACGACTAAATTAAATATTAAGTACCTACACGCAATGTTTTACTACCATCACCATGTTAATTAATTAATTAATGCTGACAGGACACCTTAGGCTTGGCATTTAATAATTTGTTATCGAATTACAAAGTGAGTTGTGAGAATAGCTGTAGAGAATAACTATGGTGTTACGGTTTGCGGTCTCAGCAGAGTTAAATTATTATAGGTACCACAGAGTCGGTATACGTTCCATTTATTAGATAGAATATTATATTACCTAGTAAGTACTTACCGTAAAATGGGGCTATTTGGTAATCACGGGGCTATTTGGAACTAAGTAATCATAAGCTTTCAGTTGATATATTTTTTGTCATGGCTATGCTAGAACTGTAAAATTTGTTGTCAGGCTAAGTTTTTAGTTCTATTATTGCCATGACAAAAATATATCAACTAAAAGCTTATAATTACTTGGATTCCAAATAGCCTCGTGGTTCCCAAATAGCCCCGTTTTACGGTACCTACTTTCAAACAACAACGGCGCGCCCCGCGATTATAATTGACGTTGCAGTTAAATGCGTAGGTATACATAAAATTAAGTATATTTACTTTAGAAAATTTAGTTGCGTAGGTGCATATCCTTGTAAGAACTTGTCGCAAACAGGTATAGGTGAATAGAATAGGTGCTTTCTTCAAATTGTCACCAGTTCTGCTCAGATCATTATTGGCTATTAAGTACTTTTTGTTAGTGCCTACCTAGGGTAAACGAGAGAAAATCAAAAATAGTAAAATTGGAGAGTTTACCTAATATTAAGTATAGGGTTATTCATGGTCTAATAAAACAAAGTACCTTTATTTTTATATTATTGTACCATGGGGTTATTTATTGATACAAACTCACTGAAATTGTGCATAGGTATTATGGAATTCGCACCGCCTATGATTCAGACGTTGCGTCAAAAATCCATACAAATGACAGCTGAATTTTTCATTTTATTTCCAACCATCTAGGTCACGTTCTAAGTGTTAAAAGCGTCCTAGCAAACGTGAAATGCCTCCCGCTACTTACACTAAGTACTAAGTACAGAGTTCGCATCGAATGCGTCAAGTTTTAGGAGAGGTTTTCTCGAGCGGTGAGGACAATCGATCGCTTTCGGCGCCTCGACGGCTGGCGGTCGCGCCGTCGCGTTACCGCTCGCAATGTTTACAGACATAATATTATAACCTACTTAGACTGTATTTTAAACTGTAATTGTATCCAAAATTCCTGACTAGCTCCTGTAAATATCTAAGGCAATAATAAGGTACAGCAGGAGGCAGGAGGCTCGCTGGGAGGGGGGGGGGAGGCAAACAGGATGCTTGGGACAGCGCAACCTAGAGAATAGCGCGTGTAGATAGGACAGGGTTGTGGTGAGTTTGTGACTATTTAGAAAAAGGTTAATTTCGTTAGTTTGATAGTTTATTTATTTATTTATTTATAAAATGGTGTATCTATTGTAAAATTTTACACGCTTTAATTTAAATCAGATAAGTAGAAAGTATGTATGTAAACTCTTTATTGCACAAAAAATAAAAAAAAACAATTACAAGTAAATTCGTACATAAACTTAAGATTAACATGTACAATGGCGAACTTATCCCTTTAAGTAGAGTTGGTTTTACAATACATTGGCAGATTATTTTACATAGGTATGAAAAGAATAAAAAAGTGACTATGAGTTCTATATAGGTACTATGGCAAAAAAAAAATGCGCGAACAAAGTTGATTCTTTAGGGATCGGAACTGTTAAACGATTTTTTTTGCAAGTCATTTATCGATATATTCAGATAAGTAAATCGATATTTGTTATAATTTATAATCATGGGTAAAATATTCTTCTACAAAATAAATTTAATGTAATTCTTGGATCAATCTGACGATTGCCACCAACATCAGTTTTTTTATTAGTTTTTATTTTTAGGTATTTAAAAAGTTTTTAAAGTTGTAGGTCTGCCTACCCCACTCTGGGATTACAGGCGACGTGAAGGTATGTATGTATGTATGTATTTTTATTTATTTATTTATTGCATCTTGTACAAAAGAAACTTCATTCTAAGTACAACCCTGTTAGAGTATTGCAACGCGTAATTTAATTATAATAACATTTCTCTGTTATAAAATAACTAATTAAATAAATTAGGGCAGAGCATTTTAATGCACAACAATGTAGTAGCGGCTACATATCATACATAAGACTACCTCTTAAGTTAAGAATGTATTAATTTCATAACGCGCCTCACAGAGGCACCTCATCCGTAGGCGCCTAACAGACATCGCTTCTGTGCGCGACCGCAACGCGACGGCGCGGCAGTGTGCGGCGCGCCTCCTCGCCAGTCCGACGCGCCCGGGAGCCCTACGGAGCCCTACCATGCGCGGCCTGCTAGCCCTGCTAGCCGTGCTGGCCCTGGCAGCCTTCGCACCGGCCTCAGCTAGACGGATCGACCAGGATTTCGAATTCGACGATGATGCGGTACTTATTCATTTACTTATCCGACGGCGTTTAAGCTGTTCTGGTCGCTATTATACATGGCAATATTAATCAGAACAGTGTAAACGACAGCCGCTGAAAGACTTTATAATCTGGAAGCCTACATATTATAGGCTACCGATATAGGGTTATTTATAAGCAACCGTTCAGGGTCGCGGAACCCATAATTAGGGCTAATGGTTCACGAGGGAATTAAGGCTTCGCTTTCGAACGTGAGAACGTTGTGGCTCTACCTACTAATATAATAAGTGAGTAAATGTGTTTTGTTGTTTTTTCTGTTTAACAGTTTAACACATTAATCGATAGACTTCAAAGGTAAATATATTTTTTCCTGAAAATAGGACTGATCGCGGGGGTACCTATACTGCCGTCCTACTAAAGACAGCGGCTAACTGCAATGTAGTAGTCAAAGCATTCTACTCTCTATTGGTAATCACATTCAATTTAAAATGCTTATACTATTACTATGCAGTTAGCCGCCTTCTTTGGCAGGACGGCATTATAGCGAAAAATAATTTCTGCAACGGAATCGCGGGCATTTGTCACATTTGAATGAGAAAGTCTGTTTCAATGCAATGAGTATTGATGAATTGAACAAGAAAATTCTTTACCATTTTCGACTCTATCGATTTCATATTACTAATGCGAAGGTGAGCTCGTCTGTCTTTTTGTTTGTTTCGCTTTCGCAGCTAAATCGCAAAACCGGTTGTGATGAAATTTGCCTACAAAAAATATGGAGATAACATATTATGAGTCTTTAGGGAAGGGCGTAGAATAGTTGCTGTCCCAGAAAATTAAATAGGTAGTTTTCTCGAAGTCTTACAAGTATCTAACGGTCAATCGAGGATGACCCCTGTGGCAGCTAGGTAATGTGTAAACACGTAATATCCTTGTCACTTTGACATTTCCATAAATTATGTTTCCCCGTTGTTTGTCCCGTGTTGCCGGGTTGGAATAGTGCCTCTCCATGTCTTCCTTGGGATGTCGTAAGAGGCGACTAAGGGAATAAAGGCTTGTTAGGCGATGGGCTTGTAACCTGTCAATAATTCACTGGTAAACTTTTTAGCCTAATTGTTAATGTGGTTACAGAATTATCAAGTTTCTTTTAGAGTTGTTGGTAATTCTGTAGCTCTGCCTACCCCACTCTGGGAATGATGGCATGTGATTATGTGTGTGTAAGTATGTTTACATTGATAACTACCTTGTGACGATGTTTAGTAAAGGTTTAGTACTGTAATATTTGACCATAGGTTTTTTTTTTAAAGGTGTGGTGATAAAAATCGTGCGTATAGAAGTTTGTTTCAAAAGCATAGGTACCATTTTTTAATGTATTTTTTATTATTAAAAAAAGTACTTATTGCATATTAGCAGTGTTTGCTACGCCCGCTTTGGAATAGGTACCTAGTAGTTATTTGTCAAATTTTGTTGTCCTTTTTAACTCAATTGAGAGCTTTTAAATTATTTTTTTCGGTGTCTGGGGTTTTCTCCTTCCATTTTTGGGTTCCGTACCAAAATAGTAAAAAAGAAAACCTTATAGGTGGACTTCGGTGTGATTATTTAATAAAAGCAATATAAACTTACATACATACATACATACATTAAATCACGCCTGTTTCCCAGAGGGGTAGGCAGAGACCACTTTTTTCCACTTGCTACGATCTTTACAAATTTCTTTCGCTGCTTCCACATTCATAGTTCATACATCGAGTTATAAAAAAAAAAAAAGAAAAGTGGTCTAGAATGGGGGATTGAAAAATAAAAGTAATTTCTTTAAAGCAAACCGGGAGTCAAATGATCGGGCTCAGACTGCTAATTTAAAATAAAAATATAATTTTCCGTGGCGTACCTACTTTTTGATTTACTTACTGCCAAAATGAATAAAACTACCCCCCCCCCCCCTCCTCCTCCTCCTTGTCTCCGAAGTTCATGGATCAGTTTAAGTATTCCTGAAATATTATTAAACGCGAAAAATAAAGCTTAAATTACTTTATTGAAATCAGTATAATTATGAAAACCTTTATAGCTCATAACTTGAAAATAGATCCATCTGAGAACACTTCAGTTTACCCTTCTTGTCTACCCTTTGATGTAATAAAACAGAGAATATTATTTTATAACTTTCCGATATTTCGCACTGTTTTCTTCATCGACCGCTGAAAAGAGTACGTATCATCGGAAAATTTGAGGTATTATTTAATAAAAAACATAAATAAAGAAATAAACTATCGATTGGACGGTAACATCGATAAACAGCCTTGTTCTCTCCCTACAACTTTTCAAAAGCCGCACCCTATATTCCGGGCCCTACTTAGTTATGACAATATTATTATTTATAATAATATTTTATAAAACTTACATGGTAATATTATTATTATTTATTATCATTGACATGTATCTTCTTACGATTTTTAAAATTACTTTAATAATAGGTTAACCTACTACCAACAATAACCAAGCAATAAATTAATTTGTAATTTTATTGTGCCCTAGCTAACACCACATTGTAAACAACATGAAATTAATCAATAAACGAACAATTTATATAGAACACAATTCCGGTACATAGCTACATGTAGGTAAATAGTGTTACGCTCCATAGAGAAAAAAGAGCACAAACTGATCCTAGGACTGTGCCTAGGATAAACGTAGAAATTTATTACAAATAAAAAAAAAAAATTGTAACCTAAAGATAGTTTATTAAGATTAATTAAAGGTGTCGAATAATAGACAATTGCGACAAAGATTGGTATAAAAAATAAATAGTAACTAGTTTAAGTGAGGTGACGATAATATAATAACAAAAAATTTAGAGGTTAATAAAGACGAAAAATTAAGGATTAACACAAAAATTTAGAGATAAAAAGGTATTCCAAGAATGATTTAAGTTACGTTTCCGAATATTGGCCGAAAAAGAACAAACGTTCATGGAGCGCGCGGACTCTTTTAGAATTTGGAGAAACAATGCACGATAGCAATAATAATCAAAGGGGCCCTAAAAAAAATATGCGCATATCTTTTACATTGAAGTTCGGAGATGGGAATCTTAGATGCTTTAAATCAAAAATAAATTTAACATGTACGCAAATATAAAAAATATAGAAAACGGTTTCTTAAACTACGCTTATCTTGAAAAAAAAAAGGTCTCGTAGCCGAAGTCTCCGGAGTCACACGCGTGCGTTGTACACAACGCGTGAAAGTATATGTGTCTCGCTATACGCGTGTGATTGCACAATAATCGTCCGCAGTTCGCGTTTAGTGGACAACTTCTTCAGGTGGTAGGTGGACTAGAATAAAAGGATCTAATGAGTAACGAACGACAAGACAAACAGAACGGGGAGTAGCGGGGAAAGATCTCAATAAATATCAACTTACCCGGATCAAGCCGGTATTATTTGGTGCAAAAAAGGTTCCTTCCTTACGCTCAGCGTACCTAACTATGCGAACTAGGTCACTGTTAAAACTGCAAATGTACTTGTAATTGCAAATGTACGAAGTCGAGAACAAAAAATATATCCCTTCGGTTATGAGACTCAAGCACCAATGTCAAAAAGAAACATCTTACAACCATGCCGAACAATCTGACAACACATTCAAAATTTTAAAATAATAATCGAAACCATTAACAACGCAGGCCAGCAACTCTAACACACAAAGGAGTTCGACACCTAAAAAATAAACAAAATAAACGCGCGAATTTGAAGCGATTTTGTAGCGGTAACGCTACAATTATCTTCCAACTAAAGTTTTAAAAAAAAAATTGACTTCCCCAGAATTAATTAAAAGTAACAACCCTAAATATTTTACAAGAGGCTACCCTAACCATTACCATAAGTAACAACCCTATAATTAATCACAAGTTCATAACTAAACACTAAGACAACAATTAACACCCTGTAGCATCAAGGTCAAGTTCACAAGGTATCGCCAACCCAAAACAACTTGAGACAAGACTAAATTAACCTACGAACAAAATTAACTAACCTAAGCAACCTAATACGGATAAGCTGTACACTATCACAGCAGTAACCGTGACCGGTTATCCACGTAAACCATAGCCAATACTCATGGTGGAAGTTTATATTCTAATTCCTAACATTAAAAACTAAGAATTACATGACACACAAAAAAAGAAATATTATTATCACCAATGCAGCAAAAGATGAACTTAGGCACACAAGAGTGCACAAAGTTAAAGAAAACACGAAGAACAATTGGGATACTCTATTTGAAATTTTCAGGCACTAACACTTAAACAAAGGTACACCTCGTGCACTAAGTTCGCTGACCAACAAACCACTACAATACTAAAATCACTGGTTAAGCAGTTTGCGCAAACTACCTATCCGTTGATTCAGTAAGATAGCCCAACAAAATACCAAGCCAACCTGAAAAATTCAACAGAGTCGACACAAATATCACGACCTATCCAACACGCTATAATATACATAACTACGCGGCGAGCGTAATATGTAATAAAAAACAAATGACTGGTGTTATGTGATAATGATAAGAGATTGAGCGCCAAAACCATATTTTAACAAAAGGTACAAAGTACAGTGCGACCAAAAAAATTAGAAATGTCTACCGAGACCAGATCAACCTATGGCCTACTGGGAATAAACCTATGATATACAAAAAAAATTATGACCAGAAGATGAATCGAAAAAGGAAACGTTGACACATATGGGTCCTTTAGAATTTAGGAAAAAAGGTGTACCGAAAAATACGAAACAAAAGAACAAGGTACAAGGAACAACTCTTGATCTGTAAAAAGTACATTTAACTTTTTAAAATATCTTTAACGTGGTAGGTTCCCGTGTGAGACGTCTCTACGTCGGCCAATTCATAAACTTGTGGTGAAATAACACGGCTAACTGTACATTTTATAAAACGTGGCGCAAATTTGCCACCGAGAAACTCATCCTGACCTGAACGCGCAAAATTACGCCTCCAAACAAAGTCACCAACTCGATAGTGAACCTGAATCCTATTACGGTTAAATCTGACAGAATTACGTTGGAAAGCCAGACTCATTGCGTCAGACACCTTAGCATAGACTTCTTGAAGTGTCTCAAGAGACGCAGCGCGTTCATTCCGACTGTGTTCCACACCTGGGTCCACAGTCTGAACGTTATTACGCTCGTGAGATGAGAGAACTTCGCGTCCATACATAAGGAAATTGGGAGTATAGGAAGTCGCAAGATTCATACATGAGTTCAAATAAAGCGCAACCTTGGGAAGCATCTTAGCCCAATTACGATCGTCATCCGCCAAAAGTATGCTAAGGGTGGTAATTACACTCTGATTATACCTTTCGACAACGTTAGCCTGAGGCGAATAGTAAGGTGTAAAAATTGGATCGGGAATGCGATAACTCGTCAAGAACCTTGAAAACTCGGAACTATGGAACACCGTCGCATTATCGCAGAGGATATTTTGAGGTGTACCATATCGAAGAAAAACCTCAGATTCCAGAGCTTTTGAAATATTCTGAGCGTTAACGATTTTTAAGGGTACCAACCAGACGTATTTGGTAAAAACATCAACCATGGATAAAATATAACGGAAACCATAATAAGCGGGAGGAAGAGGTCCGATAAGATCGATAGAAAGCAGATCGAGTGGTGCATTTACCGACCTGGGATACAACCTAAGACCATGTGGTGTACCGTTAGCAATTTTGTAAGCTTTACATACTTGACACTCAGACAGAATAGAAGCGACTGACCGATACATCGAGGGCCAATAATATATATCCCTTAGTTTACTGTAGGTCTTCATGACACCAGGATGAACATTAGGAAAATTACTGTGAATCTCGAGAACAGCCTCCCTGACTTTTTCAGCCGGTAGTACTATACGCCAAGCGTTATCACGCAAAGGATTGTCGACAGCCATTCTACGTAAGAGGACACCGTCGCGTATACAATACGCATGAAACATCTGAGGGGACTCCAAAACGCCATTAAAAACACGCTCATACCATGGATCGGAAGAGGGATTATTACCACGACAGAAGGAAATAACACCAACTTGGGCTCTAGAAAGCGCATCTGGAACCACATTAAGAACACCACGCCTATGAACAATCTTGAAATTGAACTGGGAAATGATCGTTGCCCAACGAGCCAATCTACCGCTTGGATTATCTAGTGTCATTAGCCATTTCAAGGCGATATGGTCTGTAACTATAGTGAACTCCACACCATCAAGGTAACCGCGAAAGTGTTTTATTGAATCCAGTACTGCAAGAAGCTCACGCTCTGTGGTACTATAGTTTCTCTCGGCTTTAGAGAAAAGACGTGAATAGTAGGCTATTGGGTGCTCTACACCAGCTATCTCCTGGACAAGAACAGACCCAAGGCCTGAAAGACTTGCGTCGCATTGAAGAATGAACGGAAGGGTGAAGTCAGGACACGACATGACAGGTGACTCCATAAGTACCGCCTTCAACTTAAGAAAAGCAGAGTTAGCGGCATCATTCCACTCGATAGGGTCCTTACCCTTCCTTTTACCAATCAGCGCGGTCAAAGGTGCGATGATAGAGGAAAAATTATCAACGAAGCGTCGATAATAAGATGCCATACCAATAAAACCTCTGAGTGCTTTGGCTGTTGTCGGTACTGGGAATTCATTAATGGCATCAAGCTTCTTTGGGTCGGTCTGTAACCCACGTTCATTAACAATATAACCAAGGTACTTTAGCTCTGGCTTGCAGAATTCACACTTTTTCAAGCTAACCGTCAAACCGGCTTCCTTGAGACGATCGTGAACCTTGCGTATGAGGCGTAGATGACTATCAAAGTCTTTGGAGACGAGGATCAAATCATCGACGTACCCGAAGACAAAGTTGTCCGAGTCCGTCGTGTATTCAAAATTCACGATGAGATCCGTCAAACGCTGCATCTCAGACGCTGCGTTAGTAAGTCCGAATGGCATACGGGTAAATTCAAACAGACCGCGTTGAGGAACAATAAATGCAGTTTTCTGGCAGCTTGCGTTATCAGCTAAAGGAATCTGCCAAAAGGCACTCCGAAAATCGAGGGTTGTTATAAACCTAGCTCCACGAAGGTTGTCCAAGATATCTTGTATGCGTGGCAACGGGTAGGAATCACGGATAGTAACACTATTCAGCTTACGACTATCGACACAAAACCGAACAGAACCATCTTTTTTGGTAACCATAACTACTGGACTAGCCCAAGGTGACCTGGATGGACGAATGACACCCATTTCCAACATCTTATCAATTTCCTCATTAAGGATTTTCAATTTAACGGGTGAAAGTGGGTAATACCTCTGCCTAATCGGAGATCCTTCGGTAACTATTTTATGGGATAGCCAAGACGTACACCCTAAACCTTTATTATCAGACGAAATATCATTAAACTGTTCGATGACTGATTGTAATCTAATTTCCTGGTCGGGAGACAATGTCCAACGAGGATGTATATAACGAGTTCCTAAAGAACCTATACAAGGTTTACTATAAGTTTCGACGGATGGAACAAAAAGAGTTTCGGAATCATCACATTCAAAGGCACGAGTTATTAGGGCAGTTAATCCAAAATAATTCCAGAACTGGATACCTAAAATTAACTGTGTCGGTAAATTCTTACTAACAAGACAAGGATGTTGAACCCATATTCCTCTAAAAAAAACAGGAAGGTCAACACTGCCAAGTATCTCGATAGGTGAACTATCAGCTGAAATAACTGTAGGTCGCAAATGGGAGTTAAAAGAAATTTCCAACTTATTTAATAATGAAAGATCGACAAGGGAAACTTGTGCACCACTATCTAGTAAAGCTTTAATACGAGAATTAGATAGAGTAATCTCTAAAAAAAGACGATTATCCAAAGAATTAGTTACGATGACAGGTGATACGTTAGATGAGCACGTATCACCTTTTACAAGTTTTTTTGAGGTTGGGGATTGCAACTGGCGCAATCACGAGTGATAACGCCTGGTCGCTTGCAACTAAAACATAAGGTACCAGGGATAGTTGGACAAGCGCGGTACTGATGCCCAGAAACATTGCACTTTAGACATAAAGGAGGCATTTGTTGTGATGAGGCGGCTACGTTAGCCGAGCTACAGACAGCACAAATAGAATTTTGGGGTTGGAATGCCTCGAAATTTGATGTTATGTGCAAGAGTGCATCTAGGTCGATAATCAGGTTGGTAGCTAGACACGGATGGTACCGAGAGTGAAGACCATACTTGACGATGGTAAATAGGTCAGTTTCCTCAATAGGATTACGGAGCTTGGAGTTGAGATCACGAGCAGAGATTATGAAATCTCTAGCAGTCTGAGTCGCACCCTGTCGCAATTGTCGAAGTTGACGTTCAACTTTAAAGTCGTAGTCAATAACGTCGAAGGTACGTAAAAAAGCGCCTTTCACTTGAACATAAGACAACCCAGGAAATTTAATTGATCTGAAATACTTGAGAGCACTATCTGAAAGGAGCTCATGAAAACGGCGAACCACGTAATCATACCCGACGTCTCTAGCTTCCGACTCTTCCTCTACGCGCTGAAAGAAATCTCGTACACAACCTTGTCCGTCGAAGGTGATTCCCCATTTGCTTAAGGATTCCTGTTTTAAACAGCGTCGACTTGTGAAAGCCGGCAACGGAGTAGGTTCAATCCCACTCTCGCTGTCGAAGAATTCATCGGGATTCTTAATCGGAGGATTAGGCGGTGTCAAACGTTTTGGGGTCTCCATTACGGGACAGGGATGGTCAGCGGATTCCATACTAAGAGAGTAACAATTCCAAGAACAAAATACCTCAGGTAACTAAAAGCTATAAGAAAGCGTGCGCTAAACGAAAAAATATATGCCTGTGAACAAACACAAACACATGGCAAAAATAATTAACTGTCCAACGAGACTTACCTTAAAAAGAGCCTGCATACAACACACTAACAAAAGTCTACACTATGATCATTAAAACACAGATTTCAACTTTATTTGAATTGAGAAAAACAGTTTTAGAAGAAATGGTTTAAAATTATTTTTAAAGTTATGTAACAATTACAATTCACCACATTAAAATAATCACCGTCGAAGCGGGAACGACCCGACGAAGTAAGCGAGCGTGGTGAAACAAACACCTCAACACAACAGGAAGTTCAACGGGGACGCAAACCTAGAACACAACGTGAAGAATTAGTAGAATGGGTAAATTACTATTGGTCTTCTAGACCAATCTCACCAAAAAGGACACAAAAAAGAAAAGGAATCAATTAAATATAACGAGAAAAACAATGAAAAAACTTACTTCGGGCGCCATTTGTTACGCTCCATAAAGAAAAAAGAGCACAAACTGATCCTAGGACTGTGCCTAGGATAAACGTAGAAATTTATTACAAATAAAAAAAAATAATTGTAACCTAAAGATAGTTTATTAAGATTAATTAAAGGTGTCGAATAATAGACAATTGCGACAAAGATTGGTATAAAAAATAAATAGTAACTAGTTTAAGTGAGGTGACGATAATATAATAACAAAAAATTTAGAGGTTAATAAAGACGAAAAATTAAGGATTAACACAAAAATTTAGAGATAAAAAGGTATTCCAAGAATGATTTAAGTTACGTTTCCGAATATTGGCCGAAAAAGAACAAACGTTCATGGAGCGCGCGGACTCTTTTAGAATTTGGAGAAACAATGCACGATAGCAATAATAATCAAAGGGGCCCTAAAAAAAATATGCGCATATCTTTTACATTGAAGTTCGGAGATGGGAATCTTAGATGCTTTAAATCAAAAATAAATTTAACATGTACGCAAATATAAAAAATATAGAAAACGGTTTCTTAAACTACGCTTATCTTGAAAAAAAAAAGGTCTCGTAGCCGAAGTCTCCGGAGTCACACGCGTGCGTTGTACACAACGCGTGAAAGTATATGTGTCTCGCTATACGCGTGTGATTGCACAATAATCGTCCGCAGTTCGCGTTTAGTGGACAACTTCTTCAGGTGGTAGGTGGACTAGAATAAAAGGATCTAATGAGTAACGAACGACAAGACAAACAGAACGGGGAGTAGCGGGGAAAGATCTCAATAAATATCAACTTACCCGGATCAAGCCGGTATTATTTGGTGCAAAAAAGGTTCCTTCCTTACGCTCAGCAGATAGAGTGACCGTGCACCCAACTATGCGAACTAGGTCACTGTTAAAACTGCAAATGTACTTGTAATTGCAAATGTACGAAGTCGAGAACAAAAAATATATCCCTTCGGTTATGAGACTCAAGCACCAATGTCAAAAAGAAACATCTTACAACCATGCCGAACAATCTGACAACACATTCAAAATTTTAAAATAATAATCGAAACCATTAACAACGCAGGCCAGCAACTCTAACACACAAAGGAGTTCGACACCTAAAAAATAAACAAAATAAACGCGCGAATTTGAAGCGATTTTGTAGCGGTAACGCTACAATAGGTACTACTCTGTAAAGACGCCGTATAGCTGAGAATTTAAATCTGTAGATTATTAATTTGTATACTTACCCAAATTTATGAAATTAACGCTTTTAATAAGTCAGTTTTAAAATTTACATATAAAATCAACGGATTTACAAAAATCGAAATTGTCGGTGAAACTGCAAAACCGCGTAAGTAACATTTTAAATAAGGAGTAAAATGCACCTTTTTAATAAGACAGTAAAGTTTATTTTGCTCTATCATCAATTTGTTAGTTACGCGGTTTTGCAGTATCACCGACGAAATACTTATCTAACCCTATCATCTTAAAAATCGTCGGTGATACGCAAAACCGCGTAACTAACAAATTTATGATAGACCAAAATAAACTTTACTGTCTTATTAAAAAGGTGCATTTTACTCCTTATTTAAAATGTTACTTACGCGGTTTTGCAGTTTCACCGACGAAATGTTGACAGTAAAGAAATAGGCGATAGGGCAAACGAAGGTGCCGCAGAGGTCGGACGTGTTAGTGCAAAACAGAAGTTGATGGTACAGTACAGTGGAGTTCATATCTATATTTGTACCTACACTTGTGTACCTTGTCACTATAATCGCTGTGACAGTTTATATATGGCAGTTTGAACATGACATTAAACAGACAAGGTACTAAAGTATACATATTTATGAACTCAACTGCACACCATCGACGAGAGGCACAGCCGAGATAGATAAGTAGTATCGCAGCAGACGAAGGCGATGTTTGGTGATGAGTGAGTGGCAAAAAGTAGAATTCGGTGATTTTTTGTTGTGTTTCAGCAGCAGCAAAATCTACCTAATTAAAAACCTTCTGATTGACTAGGTATAAATTAGCCAAAATTGTTTATGGACCGAATTTGTCCAAGCCCTACGTTCGTCGTACTTACAGATGTAGTGAATATACTCCTTTGCCATCGTTTTTTGTCGGATAAGTTCGTATTTTTCTTGCTTTCTCAGTTGGCTTATGATGGGTACTGAAGATACTCGTAAATGAGAAAGTGAAAAAATATCCAACATAAAATGATGAGAAAGGATTATTCCCTACGTCTGTACACGAATCAATCCTGCCGGTCAAAATATTGTAAATATTGGGTACTTAAATGCTCACACTTTAACATTTTAAGGCAGTTTTATTAGTGTGGTTGCCGGCTTAGAATTGTGCCACTCCATGTCTTCCTGTGGAAGTCGTAAGAGGCAACTAAGGGAATAAAGGCTTGTAGTACTGTTAGGCGGTGGGCTTGCTACCTGTCACTAATATACACTGTTAAACATCTTAGCCTATCAGTGCAAATTGTGGTTACAGAGTTATCAACAAGTTTTTAGAGTTGTTGTTAATTCTGTAGCTCTGCCTACCCTACTCTGGGAATGAAGGCGTGAAGGTATGTATGTATGTATTAGTAAGATAATTTAACTTTTATATTGTTATTTTTTTTAGATTAACACTCCTACTGACAAGCTAAGGGCGTACCTAGCTGTCTATTAAAATGAGAAACTAATACGTGTTAAGGGCTTCCTTTGCAAATCGAAATTGTAAGTTACGTTAATTCCATCCCTTACGCTCATCGTTCGAAACTAAATGGAGAGAAAGTGATGGATCTAACGAAACTACGAACTTCGATATTCAAAGTAGGGACTCTGTTTCCAAACGATGAACAGGCAAATTTCGACCGAGGGCGTACTGTTGGTCTGCGGTGTCCTTTAATATGAACAAAAGTAAGTTTGAGGCAACCAAAAAAACATAAATGTCAAATATTTTGAAATTAAATAAATATAGTTAGGGAAAGGCGTAGGTAATGTTATGTAAATATCATCAGCAGTCGTAAAGAGGGCTTTCTGATGCTGAAATATTTACATTAAGTTCTAGGACACCCTGTACACTAACAAAACTTAACACTTAATGCTTTGCATTAAAACTTTAAATTACCTAAGCGCAGTTGCTTTACTTAACCATTTCTACCGACCTAGCTCTCTGCGTCTGCAGTTCAAACAACTTTGTCTAATTAGCAACCGCGAAAGCGTTTTGTTTATGTTGAAATCCGAAACGTGCACAAGAAGGCGTGCGTGCCGCACCCTACGCAAGTGTAAGTTAAGTGTATAGGGAGGGGTAGGTACAAACGTGTCGATATTAAGGTGTATTCACAATGCAGAAACTTCAGCGAAAAAATCGCTTCTATTTTTTAAAACAAGGTGCACTCAAGTAATTACTTCTTTTAAACTATAAAATCTGGGGCTAAGATAATTTTAACATAAGACGAGATGACATAAAATTACAGGGCCGTAAAATTCCGAATATTTTTTTTACGAATATTCATTTGTCCGAATTTTAATTTTACCGATAGCTATGTTACGCTGGAGCTATTGTAGATTAAATGCATAATTCAATTATCTATCATACGTAGGTTAGGTTAGGTTTGATTTATAAGCGATAGCAAAACGTTAACCTTCTATCAAGAAAATGCGTTCGTAATTTTGATCAATTTGGAATTAGCACTCTTCGGAATTATGTAGTGTACCTACTCAAAATTGCATATCCTGTCAGGAAATAAATAAATGTCTATGGACAATCATACACAAATTGACCTAGTCCCAAACTAAACTCTAAGCTTGTAGTTACTTTTAGGCAACCATAAGCTTATATTTTAAATTATATAGAGAAATGTATACCTAAATACATAGAAAACATCAGTAACAAATATTCGCGCTCATCTATTAACACATTAACGTTACATAACCCTATCCACGAAGCTATTAGATTATTGTTCGCGAGTCCAAATCCTGGAAAGGATAGTTGTGTTACTTGTGTTCCTAGTGTGAGTACCAACTAGGATAACGTATTGTCGAAATGCTTAATTCGGTATATGTAGGATAATCCATGTGACAGGCGTATTTCATAAACTCAAACACCTTCTTACTTTCGAGGCAAATAAGAACATGTAATTTTTTTTTAAATTACCGAGCTTGGCAAGGCAATTTAAAATGTATGAAAAGTCAACGAAAAAAGTGTAATGCGGGTTTATTTGATAGAAGACGCGATTTTATCGCTTGCGAAACTACCTACTTACATTGTGAATCGAACTTTAAGCTGGTTTTACAATGTAATGACATCGCATATTTTCTACGAGGCGAACTTGAGAACGTACTTACCTATGCATAAGTAAGAGTTTCACGCGGTTTTAGCTTCCAACATAGTTGGTACTGTTGGTAGTGACTAGTCCCGGGTTCGATTACCGGCAAAATCAAAGATTTTTGTGATGAGCGTGAGTAGGTATTTGCTAGAATATTGGATATTTTCTACGTATTTAAAAATTCATATCTTTATACTAAGTGTGTTTATCGTTCCTTAGTTTAGTTTAATTTGGGACCAGATCAATTTGTGTTTCTCGCCTGATATTTTTTTATGCTGTAAGTACCTAAGAGTGAGATTCAAATATTATAACTTTATATGTTTAAAATGTATAACAGCGACCCTTATCACTGTCGGTCATCGGTGCTATTTGCATTTTGAACCCATCTTAAAGGGACTTAAACCTTAAACGAAGGGCAACTCTATTGCTGTCTTACTCTTACCTCGTATTTTAGACGTCTTAAGACGCCTATAGTTGCTGGCCGCACATTGCCGTCAAATTGCTCGTTTGGAAGCCCCCGTATTTAATTTAGTAGCGTTATCTATACTATGACCGCAACACGGTATTAAAATTTGACACTTTATTAGCTCTATGATGGTATTCCCTGGCGTAACAGAAGAGTCCATCTTAATTTGACCTCTGGACATAGGAGCGGCTATTTATGTTCATCGCTGGTTTGCTCGAGCGTTTTATGCATGACTGGTTAAATATTGTACTTTGTTTGCGCGACGTTATTTGACAAACTTTTAATGGTTACGCTAGTTAGATGTTTAACCTTTTGAACGCCACAGTCGGCTCTGACCGACAACTGAAAGTCGTGCCACTGACGCCACCGTCGGCCACAGCCGACACAGGTTAGAGATTAAAAGAGACTTTGTTTCGTATCGATTAAGTTGTAATTTACGTAGCATAGCAAACGTGTTTGGCGTGTGAGTGACGCATTTTGTATTTGACGTACGGCGTTCAAAAGGTTAAGCCGCATACGGATCGAGAATGACGGCGGTGCGGTGCGTTCCTATAATAAGGGCGGCCGCACTGAGCCACTAGTCGCTACTAAACGCAGCCACTAGTGGTTATAATACATTGTTCATGTGGTCGTGTGTGAGTGCGAGTCGGTCGAACGACAAAACGCGGCTTGCTGTGGCTCGGACGCGGCCACTCAAACGCTCGGTTTGCGCCGGTTCTATACAAAATGTATGAAAAACCTCGTCCGCAGCGTATGACGGCCAAAAGTGCCTTCGCTGTGGTCGCCACTAGTGGCCTAATGTGCGGCAGCTCTAGATCCGGTCCATCACGCTTTGGGCACGCTTTTTGGTATGAGATCGCGCCGCACCGCGCCGTCTCTACTCTCAGTCTGTCTGGCCCTTTAACATTTTCAACGCCACCGACGGCTCTGGCCGTCAACATAAAGTTGTACCACTGACGCCACGACGGCTACAGCCGTCACAAGTTCAAGATCGAAAGAGACTTTATTTCGTATCAATAAGGTTTAATTTGCATGGCATAGCAAAAATGTTTGGCGTGTGAGTGACACATCTTGTATACGACGTAAGACGTTCAAAAGGTTAACAATGACATGGCAGAACTACAAACATGTTTTTAAGATCATATTCAAGACTAGTTTTTTGACCGTTCTTTCTTCTGGGTTGATAACACTGTTAATCGAGAATTCAAGATCGAGAGAGTTTTCATAGCTCTACATTGAACCAAAGTGTTCCATGTTTTTTTTTAGTAACTCTTTTGCCATTACTGTCAAATAAATAAGAGCTAAGTATTTTTTAACGTTAAAAATTCGATAACATGTCAAAAGGAACAGGTGTATCAATGCTTTACCTAGCAGGATGGAGCAGAGATATTGTCAAATTTGTGACCACCGCCGCTCTTAAGTAAAACGCTCTTGTGAAAATTATTTCTCATTGGCAACCCTACAAAAACACTACCAGGCGGATAGTAAGTCAGACTACCTTCTAAAAGGGTTCTAGTGTTTCTGGGAGGCTCACCTTATCATTCATGGATAAGAACAGAGTGGGAGGGGTGCATCCATGACACATTCATTCAGTATGTACACGGGTTAATTCACATGAGAGTAGGCAGCTGTGTTGTTAATCATTTACGGGATCGCCATAATGAAGCTTAAATTCTGCTGCGTCAATATCTCAAACAGCAATACTTGACCACTCTTGGACGTGATCACACCAGTCGGCGTGTAAATATGCTTTAAAGACGTGACTACCGGTAAGAACTCTGTCTACCAGTTTTTCGCAACAAAAGATGTAGATCCCGCGTCAATAAAAGAGACACATAATAGTTGATCATTGTCTCTACTAGCTTCCCTCTCGTTATCGTCGGTGGGACAAGTGCCTAAGGTTATTATAGGTTTATTGGTGTTAGGGTAGGACCATCTTTGTCCATTGGACCACCAAGCAGCAGAGTTTGTGTTGTTGTGATCTTAGTGGGGGATGAAACAACCGAATGAAATAACTAACATAGAAGCGTTTCATCGTAGTCCTCAGGGTTGTCAACACATTACCTCGGTGATACTACAAAACCGCGTAACTAACAAATTTATGATAGAGCAAAATAAACTTTACTGTCTTATTAAAAAGGTGCATTTTGCTCCTTATTTAAAATGTTACTTGCGCGGTTTTGCAGTTTCACCTCCGATTAGTAGTAAAAGTCTATCGGTTTCAGATCCCATTCACCACCGTGGCGCTATATTGCCTTATCTTGCCATTAAAAAATAGTTAACACACAGTGCCGTCAGTGCCGTGCCTCATATTTACTTACCAATTTACGATGTTGTTTACAGGACGGTGCAGCACGTCGCCCGCGCAGATACCTCTACGATCCTCACAGTAAGTATCCAAGACCATACATTCGCATTCGTACCTAGACGTATGTAGATGAAGGAAGCCTAGATGTCAATTCTCGGGTCATTCGAGATGAATCTCTATCGTAAATCTGCATGAAATGATAACGTCACTAGCATAGTAGTAGAGCACTTAGTGAAGCGATTCTCGATCGTGATCGATATGAATTCCTATTCGAGAGTCATTAGAGGTAACGCTAGAGATTCATCTCAAGGATGGTTAAAAATAATCACTTAATTCGAAACTTCGGGCGCCGAGTCCCTGTCACTCGTCACTCGAGACTAAATCGAGAGAGAAAGGGATAAAATAAAACATAACTTCAGACTTCGATTTTCAAAGTAGGGAATCAGGACTTACAGTTCGCTAGAGTTCTAGAATTTTAGAGTTCTATGAATTGTTACATGTTTCGTCAATCCTTTGCTTTAAATCTAGCTGCTACATTTCAGTTTGGCCTCTTTTGCTATTATCTCCAATAAATAAATATAAAGACTGGCTATTCGTAGGCCCGCTGTGCCGCGCATTGGTGTGCGCGCGCCGCGAGGAGTGCGTGCTGCGCGACGCAGGCACCGCGCTCTGCGCAGACCGCGCAAGACTCCTTCGCAATGGGTAAGAATAAGACGCAGCTTCTAGAGAATGCAAATAACCGGGTTTAACCGGTTATTGTCATACAAAAACGGTTTATAACCGGTTAAATTGCATTCCCTAGCAGCTACTACAACTTGAGCGTTGTTCTCGAATAACATAGTATCTAGAGCAGTGCAGTTTTTTGCTTTATTGACAGTAATCCCGTTTTACACGGTCGGAACAACCACGCAACTCAAACAAGTTTAAGGTTGTGTAAGTCTTTTATCGAGATAACCAAAAAAAAAATACTTGTATTGTAGACGTCAGTTGAACAACCAAATTTTTTTTTTTTACAAATTTTATTTATTTACAAATCAAAAATGAATGCACAAAAAGCTTTGCAAGCAATTGAATGAATTGAGGTTGAGTTGATACTTGACCTTGGCTGTGTTGGCTTGGGTGGTTATTCTGACCGTGTAGATGGGGTTTAGCCAATGGGCTTAACCATAAGGTTCAAAGGAAAACAATTAACTATCTAAACTCTTGAATTGCTTCTAAGCTAGACTTGTCTGCACTGCAAAGTATTTCCTCCACATCACTACATAGTATAAAACAAAGTCGCTTGCGCTGTCTGTCCCTATGTATGCTTAAATCTTTAAAACTACGCAACGGATTTTGATGCGGTTTTTTTTAATAGATAGAGTGATTCTTAAGGAAGGTTTATATGTATAATACATTCCACGCGGGCGAAGCCGCGGGCGGGTCGCTTTACTTATATAAAAAAAAAACCAAAGAGTCTAGTAAACTACAACCTTTTTACGGCATTTTGTGGCCGTTAGCTATCGCTACTTTATTCTTAGTATACGAACTAAGGTTTGAACAAGGCGAGTTAATAGCTTAGATGGTGGTAGAACTTTATATCCTTTAAACTACCTCCAAGGCGTAGTATTAGTATTGTTGTGTCAGGTTTGGAGATAAGAGAACCGATGAAATTACTTGCATAAAGACATTCCATCTTAATCCTCAGTGTAACTGTTGGCAACGCATGAACGGTCCTAGGTTGCAATCTTTAGATTGTAGTCTTGAAAGGGTAGGCAAATGTCTATGGGTTTGATCCTACTTACCAGCAGGTGTGTGCTCGTTTGCCTTCCCTATGCAGTGAAAATTTTGACAGGTTAAAATATTTACAGTCTGGAGCACTTAGAAGAGGCTTCGGTTTAGTACATCTCTCTCACTCGCTCTCATACGATCTTATTAAAAGCGAGCCTCTTCTAAGTGCTCACAGACTATATACTTATTCGGTTTACAGGGACGTGGTAGTGAATGCGAATGAGTCGGACGGCGAGGCGAAAGAGAAGCCCGACGCCGACTGGGGCCGCGATGACGACGTGTTCTACGAGACGGCACCGGAGCACGAGCCGGAGCCCGACCGGCCCGGCCGCTGCGTCGGCTGCGGCTCCGTGCCAAGGGCGCAGTTCCTCTGCGGATCTGACAACAGGTTCGATATAGGACAACCCTATCCAACTGTCTCGCGTTATGAATAGGTATAGTAGCAAAATATAAGCCATGAACCAACTCAGTTTTGGAAATACATAAAAAACAAGCGAAATAAGAGGCAAGCGCAAGGAACGTATGTATACCAAGGTAGAGAAGTTGTGGGACTGGAGGCCGCGGAGGCGTTTGCTAGGCATTTCAGCTCTGTGTTCCAACCTAATGTGCCGACCCTTGACACTGAGGAAGCGATGCAGAGTACTGCAGCCCATCAGAGCCCCGCCGATATTCGTTTAACGCATATATCGTCAGATGACCTGCGTCGCTCAGTGCGTAGGCTAAAAACTGGTTCATCTCCGGGGCCGGATGGTGTTCCTAGTTTCATAGTCAAGGACTGCTTGTCCGTATTAGAAAAGCCCTTGCTGTTCATATTCAACCTCTCAATTGCAAAGGGAATCTACCCATCGTCGTGGAAAGTTTCAAGGGTGACACCTGTTCCCAAAACGTCATCGTCCGCAGATATCACCGATTTTAGACCTATTGCCATCCTGTCTGTTTTTGGGAAGGTTTTTGAAAATGTCATCAATCGCCGCGTCATGTTGCAAGCATCATCTTACTTTCACGACTCTCAGCACGGTTTTCGAGCAGGAAGGTCTACCTGTACTAATAACGTCACCTATGTGGACTATGTGCTTCAACATATGGATAGGTCCAGGCAAGTGGATGCGGCATACTTTGACTTTCAAAAGGCTTTCGATCAAGTTGATAACGATGTCCTTCTACGCAAACTCTCCATTTTCGGATTTTCCTTCGACCTACTAAAGTTATTTGCTAACTATCTTACCGATCGAAGGCAATATGTCCAAATATCTGGCTTTGCATCAGAAGACTTCTATACTCGATCTGGCGTAAGTCAGGGCAGTTCGCTTGGGCCAACCCTGTTCTTGATCATGGTCGACGATTTGCCGGCAGCCGTCCGTTATGCAAAGTGCCTACTGTTTGCGAATGACTTAAAGCTGTTCTCAGCTATAGATGGGCCTGATGACTGTACAGCTTTACAGGGTGACATAGACTCCGTGATGAACTGGGCACATATCAATAAGCTGTACTTCAATATTAGCAAATGTAACGTGATTACATTTACTCGATCCCGTATGCCGGTGGAAGCGATATATTTTTTGGGTAATACACCCCTAAGTCGTGTAATCAGCATTCGTGATCTTGGCTTGCATCTCGACTCTAGGCTAGATTTTCATGAGCACGTCATTAAAACATGCAAAGACGCATGTAAATCCCTAGGGTTTATTATGCGAGCAGCCGCGGAATTCAAAAGTGTTAAAGTTGCAAAGTTGTTATTTAATGCTTTCGTCCGTTCTAAGCTTGAATTTAACTGTATTGTCTGGGACCCTATGGAAGCCAAGTACACTCTTATGCTGGAAAGGGTGCAACGAAGATTTGCTAGGTATCTATTTAAGAGGATGTACGGGTATTACCCGTTTCTATATCCCTCTCTCTTTGTGCTGGGCATGGTCGGGCTATACACACAGACGCACAGACGGAAAACGCATTTGTTAGTGCACTATTGTCGTCTTCTGCGTAACGAGGTAGACAATCCGACTACTCTTGAGCAGCTCCGCTTGTTCGTTCCCGAGCAGTACGTGCGCGCGGGGGCGCGCCGCCGGCACCCGCTGTTCGCGGCGCTGCCGGGGCTCCAGACGCGCCGCGCCCGGAACTCCCCGACCGCCCGCGCGGTAGAGCTGTTAAACGTGCTACTTGCCGAGCTCCAGGATACCGACGTGCTAGCCGACCGCTGGCACATTTTAAAGCATAGTATCTGTACGTTCTTGTGTAATTCGTTTACGTTTTTGTAAATGGAAATCCCTATTTATGTACTCGTCTACTATTTTTTGTTTCTTATGTTATAAAACTGAATTATTTTATATCTGTAATCCTTAGGTATCTGTATAATATTCTATAATAATTGTTAGCTAACATGATAGGCGATTTGGATAAAACTGTAAGCCTATTATTGTGGAAATAAACAAATAGTCAAGTTAAAAAAAAATGGGAGAAAGCAACATCTCGAAAATATGTCCCAATGCACCTTATTCCAGTGTTATAAGAACTTTGTAACATATTTATGAGAGGATCTTTACATATTTTTGCAATTGACTGTACTACCTCAAGCGGCTTGAGTGAAGCCCTTTCCCATGCTCCTTCTTGAATAGTAATAGTAACAAACGGAGGTACTGCGATGACAATGGTTATAAGGATGTCTTTAGCCTAGGCGTTGAAGTAAAAGTCTCCCAGTTTTTGGGATGAGATGATGGCCCGAGGAGGATTTATGTTTAACATGCCCTAACAACAAGCTTTGGGCCCTGTTGATGATGATGGTGTTAGGTTTTTTTTTTTTGAACCTAAGACATATGGCCCTAACTCCGGATTTAACCGTTTATCTACCCTTTAAACTGCCGCCAAATAGCAGTCGCATTGTTATTGTGTTTAGGTGCGGGGATGAAAAGACTAGTATAAAGGCAGGTTCTCAGGGTTGGCAACGTATTGCAGTTCTGAGATTGTCATAGTAAGATTGCATGTATATGGGCTTCAAAGTCGATCAACTTACTTACTAATCAGGTACCCTGTGTTCGTTTGAAAGAATAAATGGAGTTAAAAAAAATACATAAAATTGGATAGTTATTGTGAAACAGTCCCAACTTAGCATGTACCGCCTATTACCATGATCTTCCGCTCCATTTGCTACATAAAAAAACCCTAGCCCGTCTTCTGCTTGACCTTTGGCTACCCAATAATACTCCACAGGACATATTCCTCCCTATGCCGCCTGGACCTACACAACTGCGTGCGCCGCCCCGCGCCGCCCGTGGCGCTGGCGTGCCGCGGCTTCTGCCCCTGCGCCCGGCCGCGCGCCCGGCCGCACCGCCCCGACCATCACGACCAGGGGCGGGATGAACATGATGTGAGTCGGGGTTGTAGCTAGAAACTACCTCATACAATGGTAATACAATGTGAAGTGTCTCCCAATGGGGTCGGCAGGGACTATGGAAAAGAATACTAGGTACCCCGATCTAAACATACTAACCTCTACAACACTCATCATATATAACCTCTGCACCCTTGAATATTTACTTTTCCGCTTGCATGGTCAATACGGCTCTTCTATTAGACTTTTGGTTGCCGTTAGGAATGTTAACTGGGTCCTATGTTTCAGGAATGGAGGCGAAGGGGTCGTCGCCGCGGCCGCCGTCCTGGTGGAATACGAGACAACGCAATTCCAGCTCGTCGGCGCCCAGCTGGTAAGATGTTACTCCCATTGATAGGTTTATGTCTTGGGGGCGGAACCCTTCGTGCGCGAGTCCAACTCGCAATTGGCCGGTTTTTTTCAACCCACGATTATTATTCTCGTATCTGAGCTTTTGTCGTCTATTATATTTGTTATCTTGGTGATGACTGATGGCATACGCATATCTTGCCCTTAGACTATTACACTACACTTTGCTTTATATTTCTGCTTCACCCTATCGTCGTTTTTGAGAGAAATGTGTGCAATATCAGTCATTTGGTTTTAACTTCTAATGTCAGCATTTCGTTCCAAGAGGGAAATAGCTCGCAATTTTCAGGTGTCCATGAATGGTCAGTGAAGTTTGTCAAACGCGTGGACTCTTCGGCACTAACCTTTATATTTATAAAACGCTTCACAATGACGTGATGCGTGTCTCTCTTTTTCTTCAGAAAGCGAGACCTGCGCACTGGACAAGATGGCCGATCGGCTGCTGGATTGGTTCTCGGTACTGATGGACGAGGCTGGCGCCTCCCCGCCTGACCGTCGGGGTAGGTATAGGTGATTGACACCACATAGTCAAAACATGTACGCCTTTAATCTGGATCCTAAATTTCCCCCCATCGCTACTATGATTCCAGTTGGGGGTGTTGGGACTAGAGAGAGCGAACAACTTGTGCTAGCCGGGATAAAATAATGGCTTATTAACAAAGAGCGGAATTCTTCATAGCAAAAATCAAACTGTCAGAGGGATTGACCTTACTGTTTTATCGACTTATCGATAAATATTTGTCACTTAACGAAACAAAGTTAAAGTAATGAAATCAGGCTTTTGGATATACATACAAACAAATTAACGGTGTCCCTAATTAGCTGACCGCCACTGTATTTTAGTATAATAGTAAAGAATAAAACGTAAAAATACTTTTTTTTAAATTTTCTATATGAAACTTATCATTAAAAATTAAAAACAAATATTGATAGGAGTATGTAACTAATCTTCATTCAAAATAACAAAGTCGAAATCTAAATCTGTACTAAATATGTTTTCTTCATCTTCCCTGTAGTAAAAGAAAATAGTCATTATTTTTTCAACATTGTCACCTTTCAAATTACTCCTTTTTTCATTGTAGATCCATTTATAAGATAAAAACGAGCGTTCTACCTCAGTTGAAGTAACAGGAGCATATTTGTAGTACTCGATAACGGTGTTTTGGCTGTAATCACTTTTTTCTATAAAATCAGCATATCAGGTCAAATGTTACAGAATAATCTTTTAAGTTGATTATGGATACCTAATGCGATATTATTCCGTAACATCGATAAGTCCATAAAACAGTTAGGTCAATCCCTCTGACAGTTTGATTTTTGCTATGAAGAATTCCGCTCTTTGCTTATTAACTTTATGTTGCAGGTTTCCCACGTGATTGCAAACCGGAGACGCGCTGGATGTTCGCGCATCTAGACACAGACAACGATGCTGTGCTCTCCACCTCTGAACTCTATGCCCTTAGTAAGTACTAGAATATTCAAATAATATTACTACAAAGGACGAAAAAAATTCGCTGTGATTCCCTTACTAAATAATTAATGATCCATTACATAAGAGAAAGATGTTACAGAATCCGCCTAGTACCGCCACTTTACCCACTAAGCTTCTCATCCTTATCAAGTGCATGATAGCATTGATAGCAAATCTTCATAGGCTATTGAGCTCATTCATCAACAACCACCAGTGGCCTGTTAGTAATTAGCCTTCTCCATTCCAAAATCCTAATTCTCTCATGTACAGGACACGACGACCGCGAGCGATGTCTTCGACCATTCCTTGCCTCATGCGGCGCCGCTGGGGAGGCAAGCGAAGACCCAGCGAGCGTGACGCGAGCAGCCTGGTGCGGCTGCTTGCGACGAGCTGCCCGCCCTTGTACGGCTCTAGCCCGGGCTCATGCCGCAGCCCCCGGGGCTTATGTACCAGCCTGCGATGCTGCTGGATATTACCGCCCGCGGCAGTGCCACGCTGCTCTCGGCGTCTGCTGGTGTGTGGATGCCCATGGGCAGGAGGTGCCCGGGTCCCGAGGAAAGGGTGCGCCTGCTTGTCCAGGTACGATAGACAAACGTAGAAATAACAAGACTCATTTGACTTAACAGCTTTTATAGTCTCCAGCAGAGTTCAGGTACTGGTGTTGAGGTTATTTTATAAAGTCTCTGTCCTTCGAGTTTGTCCTCTAGAATATTCAACATCAAACCTGGTGTGCCGTTTCAGATGTAGACAAGAATCAATGTAGACAAAGACATAGACAAGAATCTTTCTTTTTTTACCATCCTACGTATTTATTTGTGAAATTAGCCTTAGGTACCGTAAATTTAGTTAGGTTTAGGTACCAGTCTACAAATAATGTCCTTTAATTTCTAAGATCAATTGAAACCAAATCTCAGCGTGATCTACGTGATAAATATTTGTAGGTCTAGGTACACTTTACCTTGTCACTTTAATCACTGTGTCAATTTATATACATGACATTAAATAGACAAGGTACTAAAGTGTACACATTTTTATGAACTCGACTGTAAATATTTCGTGATGATATCAAGTTAAAGATCGGTAATTTAAATGACACTTGATTATTTCAGGTGATAAACTGTCAGCGAATGCGGTCAGCCTGACCAACGAGACGGGTGAGGATGCGCAGGAGGCCCAGGAGGCTCGCGATCGAAGCTCCCACCGCTCGCACGAGGCGCACGAAACAAATGAAGTTAGCGACGTGCGCGGGGCGCCGTCTGATGACGAGGACGCGCTGGCTACTGGCAGCGGAGACTCGGAACTGCGCTTCTAATTGCATTTTGTTGCAAACAGCTAAAGTAATGACATCAGTGTAAAACCAAGTCCTCAATTCCACATTGTCCTAAACCTAATGATATTTTGCTTTGTTCCGTCTCTAGCTTAGTTTTTCAATCTTGGCAATGTCGAATAAAAAGACTAACTGCAGCACTCAGAGACGTCAATTAAATTTAATGCTTGATTAAAGATGTTGTCGTCACTTTCATTATAGCAATAGAATAAGACAACACGTCACTAAACGAGCATTTAATTTAATTGACGTCTCTGGGTGCGGCAGTAAGTAGTCAAGGACGTTGACTAACTTCGTAGTTGTTACAAGACGGAACGGGACGAACATAAATAGGTACTTCTATCGAGAGAATGATGATGTCATTGTTACTCACGCAGTAGGCACGCAAATGATTTTCTTTGTCAATTTTTTGGAGCACCTACTCTCCGGTGGCAACTGATGCCGCGTAATTCCAACTCTTCAACGTAGAAGGAAGTAATTTTTTTCAGAAGTTAAACCACTTCCTAATTCTTTAAGGCCGTGTAAAAGTTTTATACCGAAGGTTCTTAATTAAGCTAGAAGGTGAATTAATTGGACTAGGTTGTTTCAGGCTTATTTGTAGGATACTGAACTCTCAATGATGACTTATGACTCTGATACAATAGCGGACCAGAATTAATGCTAACAAAGGTAGCTACCTAGATGTTCGTGCTTTAGATATATTGGGTTTCATTCAAGAGTTAATAACATGTACGTATGAGTCGAAGGGCCCAATTAGACAAGAATTGAAGTTAATACACATGTCTGCAGTCTGCCTGCTTGTGCTTGCTCTCGGCTCTCGGCTTATACATTATTTGGCGTAAGTATCAACCAACAAAGGAACTTATATGCCCCAGATACGTAAACGAGACCAAGGCAGGTCTGAATTAAGGGTACAAACTGAGGTACCTGGCCCAAACTAGTTAGAAAAGGCCTCCCGAGCGAATTCTACTTGTGTTAGCCAGCCTGGCGATAGATATCGCAATCGATAGCTTCTGTAGCACCACTAGGCCTAACTGTTTGCTCTTTAGAAACATTACCGTCCAAGGAACAAACAAAATAGGATCAAATTAAGTACTTGCTAGTAAAGAGTATCTACTCTCTACCTTAATACATTCATATACTAGAGTGGAAGATTCTGGAAAATGTAGACATTAATTAAGTAGACTTGTATGTTATAATATAATTATAATATTAAGTTTGAGAACTTTTCATTTCTAAGTAGGGGCTTTCTTAGAGAGGTGTTGCCAGTATATCATAAATAAAATAACCTGAATAAAAACTCACCAGGAGTGAAAAGGCCTTGAAGTAACACAGATACTAATAATATAAACATCTATTTGGCTAAACACATGGCTGTTAATGCTGTAATTATGCATCACTATAAAAAACTCAGTCGTCTTTATTCGTGTGGTAACACTTATAATCTGTGGTGGTAACAATAACAATCTCTAAGCAAAGAAAATTACATTCTATTTTATTGGAAACTATGTTAATTAATGTTGAACCGTTAAATATTTTGGTGGAGCATGTCTCCCTGATATTTATCACACATGATACTTAGTTATAATAAATCTAAGAGATAGCGGAAATGATCCTATGGTTGGCACCCTAGATATACATTATTGGCACCATGACATGTGATCATTCAATAATACATGGTATTTTGTGCCAATGACTGGTATATTGGGTGCCAATACTTCGGTGTTTTTCCCTACCTGATTGATAAAATAAGCTTATGAATGTTTGATATTATATAAATAGTGTTTACGAGGCTGGCTCCGAGGTAGTGGTCATGTGCCTGTTTTACTTGCGTGTGCCATTAGTGTTATTGTTACGTTGTTCTGTGCTGTCTGTGTAACGTAGTAAACCACGCTCGGGGCTAAACCTCAATAAAACAAGTCACATTATAGACAATTGTTTGCACTTTTTTAAATCTCACTGTATGTAATGTAACTAAATGAATAAAATTTTGCCAGTATGGTACTTAATAACAAATTGATTGTTTAATTTCCTGATATGTCCAATTAGAGTTTGTTTGGCCTGGAGGCCTAGAGAAGACGCATAATTTTGAAAGCTGTTAAAATGTTAGGAACTGACATAAATAAATATCATGGGACCATGTCACACAAATTGACCTAGTCCCAAACTATAGGTACAGGACAATGATAAATTATGCTTATATGCAGACATACAGTCAAGGAAATTGATTCCTAGACCAATTTTAAACTATGTCATAGTGACACTGTAAATAAATCATAAGAAGTCTTGCGTTTTGATTGATAATGTTGCTTTGACATAGTCCAAAGTGGTCAAGGAATCATTTTCCTTTACTGTACATAATTAGATAAAACATCTAAGACTCAGGAACAAATACTTGTGATAATTAAACAAATATTTGCCCTTACTGGGATTTGAACCCAGGACCAGGTTACTACCAACTAGGCTAATGCATTGTCAAGGGGCACATCTATTCCTAATCTGGCAACTTAACCTTTAATTGACGACACAGAGTTTCAGAGCACTCCAAAAGTAAGCCTTAGGCCATAGTGACATAAAGTTCAAAATAATAATCATGATGTCTATGAGACATATACCAAGTCAGTTAAAGGTTAAGGGCCTGTTGTTTGATCAGTAGTTATAGTAACTAATTGTTAAAAATCGTAACCAATGGTTAAATCTCAAGGAAATGTGTCAAATTTTCCATTCCTTTTTCGAATTTTAACAATTAGTTGAGTTAACTACTGATCAAACAACAGGCCCTAAGTCAATCCTATATATTATTGAAAATGATGATGTTCATAGAATGCATCTGGTCTACTCCAACAGTTTGTTAAGTACAACAAATATACTTTTACTTTATTTACTTTTTTATGTGCAATTACTTTACAAACATACATACCTACATTAAATCACGCCTGGTAGGCAGAGTCGACTTCTTTCCACCTGTTACAATCCTGACAAATCTCTTTTGCTTCTTCCACATTCATACATTGTGCCATGCATGTATGTGGGTTTCGGGTAATGCTATAATTTTAAAATATATAAATATCCATAATGTAGTCTTCTAATATTTAGATGACCTGATAGCGATGTTTGGAAGAGGAAAAAGGATGCATCCAAAGATGAAGATGAATGTTGTCTTCCAACTGATAAAGTTATATCTTCTAGAGACCCCAGAGTACTTTAAAAGGACAGTGATGCATTTGGTCTTGGTTTTGGACCTTTGGGTTTGTACTTCGGGTCCATTCACTTTCATACACACTTATACGAGTGTAATCAACTTTAGTCCAACCCGAAATGCGTCGTAAGAGCTATCGCACTATAACTTATTAGTAACTTTTACATCATTTAATAACAGCATTTAGTAAAGAAATTGAGCTCAACAGATTTCAGGAGAACAAAGGCTTAGGAGTCGTAAAAGTGACAAAATACATTAAAAAATCGTAAAAAAAATATTGCTAGTAATGCCCTTGAATACGATAAATATGTCCCGAACTTCCCTGAATTGGGTACTTACATAAGGGTAGAAATGAAACAACGCAGGTAGCGCGCGCTAACTATTATAATTAGATGAACGAATACACTGGGTAATGTACATAATAAATTAAGTTCAAGTTCTAACGGGACACTTATTCTTCCACCTTTTCTCCTGCAAATTTTCCTGAGTAGTAAGGGATGTAGCTGACGAAGACGCGCCAATCCGTCATGTACAGCAGCCCGCAGAACGCGGCGCCACCGAAGCCAACCCCAGACGTGATAAATGACGCCGCCACCTCAGCGTGCCTCTTTCCCAGCTTCATCGTTTATAATATAGCTTCTTTATCGATTACAAATTCTGCTAACTCTTCTGCAAGGTGCAGGCAGACAGTAGGTTACGTAAATGTCAAAGTTTTTTTTTGGTTAAACAAACGTCACTTTCTATTTGCCCTAAATGCTCACTTTTTGAGTTACCGAATTTAACGTATATAGAATAGACTCATTTATTCGGCTATTAAATAAACACAAGAGTCACATACATTTGAGAAAACAAAAAAAAAGTACATAATCTATTTATCTGGTTAAAATGAATTAGCCGAAACGGTGTACCAACCCAGCGTGGTGCTGTGGCACGGAGCCGCAGCGCTGATTTTCAGCTGGACCCGCATGAGATATTATATTATATGCCGCATGCTAGCTATTTATTATAAACACGCGATCGTCGACACGCTGAGAAAAAGATTAAGACGGTGATTCATTTCATAATCATGAAATTTGTGATTCCCGCAAAGCTTTGACTGTTTTTAACAAAGCTGTTCTAAACAATAATCCAAATCAAATGAAACTATTGATTCAATAATAATATATGTTTAGTACTTTAGATTCAGGCGAAATAATAAACGAAAAAACGCTAAACGAATGCTGTAAGGACAAATAATGTCTACATCCTTTTTTGCATAATAACACAAGTGTTGTAACTGGGTGCTGTAAAATTCTTCTAAATAAATATAAAAAAACCAAACTTCAAACCACCCTCGTGGCCTGACTTAGAAAATTGAAGAAACGTTAGTTCCATACCTCTCTCTCGATTCGAGAATCACGAGTAACAGAGGCCCTACTTTGAAAATCGAAGTTCGAAGTTACGTTATCTCCATCTCTTGCTCTCAATGTAGTCTCAAATGACGAGTGTGAACTCCCTGTACTATTAGTTAGGGAGGCGAGGTAGCTAAATGGCGTAATTCAACGGCGCCGTCGAGACCTATCAAAATCGAAAGATAAAATAATTTCGAAAAGAAAAGCTCGTATGGTAAAAACCATTTTAGCGGTGGGTTTGGCTTGTACGGTTTTTCAAAAATGTTAAAAAAAAAACAGTTACTTGGGCATTCTCGAGCGCGTCAGATATTAATACTACGTATGCCCCAAGTTCCTCTGATAACAACGGTATACTAATCTGCCGGTTTGCGTGGTGGGGGTAGGCATATGAAATAGTCAAAAATGCAAAAAAAAAAATTACTCGAGCGCGTCAGATTTTCGGAAGGGGTGTTAAGTAGGCCCCAAGGAAGCTCCCTTTAAAAAAACTGACGATTTCGGCGTGACGATAAGTCACGATGAATTTTTGAAAATGCAAAAAAAAATAGTTTTTTTGAAATACTCGAGCGCGTCAGATTTTCATAGGGGAGGTTCATCTCGGTATCCTGAAAGCATATTTTCTTAATCTGACAAAAATGTTGGTGGGTTCTCTTAATCTGACCGAAAAAGGTTTTTTGGTTTCTTTTTTTTCCTTTCTTTCTCCTTGATAAAACGGGGAATTTAAGAATGACAATAAAGCGATAGATATTCCCTTTTTTGTTTATTTAAACTTTTTTTTTGTAAAATGTATCGTTCGCGACTTATATGCCGCATCGCGTTTTCCGGAAGACGAAATGGCTCCTCCACACTTCCGGTCATGCGAAAACCGGCAGATTTTGTATTTTTAGTAAGTTTTAGATTATATTCTTCAAAATAAAAAATAAAAAAATCGTGCTCGAGAATGCCGGATTAACGTTTTTTTTTACAAGTTCGCGACCCTATAACTCGGCGGCGTCAAGGACTTTTCGTCAGATTAGTTAAATTTAGTCTTAAAACACTAAAATCAACCCCCAATATCTTAATCTGACGCGCTCGAGTATTTCAGACTATCGATTTTTTTTTACTAATCTGATCGTCTATCCTAGGCGCGCGTCACTACATATAGAGCTAAATACTTTACAAGGTTGTTCTATTAGGTCTAAGGTATCTCTCATATCTTAAACTGCCACGCTCGAGTATTACTGAAAATTCCCCTATTCGCCTCCCTAACTATATATACCCGTGTAAAGCAATGAATAAATATGAATACGAATATAAATTAAATATGAATAAGTAGGGCCTCAGGGATGGACCTAACGTAACTTCGAACCTCGATTTCAAAGAAGAACCTTTACTCCGTCCATGGTTGCACTCGTCACTCGAGACTTGAACGTGAGAAAGAGATAAAGCTAAAGTACTTAACTTTGGAGGTGGGAGGACCTTGTGCAGGGTCCGTCCGGGTTGGTACCACCATCTTATCCATTAACCTACCGCCAAGCAGCAGTGTTCGCATTGTTGTGTTCCGGTTTGGGGATAAGACAGCCGGTGAAATGACTAGCATAGAGGCATTCCATCTTCGGCCTCAGGGTTGGCAACGCATTTGCAGTCTTAGGATTGCGGTCTTATGAATGCGAATGTCTATGGGTCACAGTTTCCACTTACCATCAGGTGGCCTGTGTGCTCGTTTGCCTTCCTATTATATAAAAAAAAAAAAAAAAAAAAAAAAAAAAAAAACTTCGAACTTCGATTTTGATACTAAGGCTTGACATTTTGACAGTATTTAGTAACGACCACTGATGTAAAATGTAATAATCCAATCAACATCCAGTAAACTCAACATTACAACAGCATTCGCCGTTTTGATTGGCTCAATTTGATTTTATGTCCAGATAAATACTGTTATCTGTGTAAAGTGTTATTAAAATTGACAAGCCGAGCTTGTCAAGCTCCTATGTATTGTATGTTTATTTAAATTAAATTCTTAACAGTAACAATATACTGTTAGGGAATGTGCTGCAGCTTCGCCTGTGTTAATTTCAACAATTGAATAAAGCGGCTGATGCATGTTAGGCCGTCTGCAGGTATTCGCGTCTTTGCTTTGGAACTATTGGAAGCCGGACGAGATGTGGGACTCGTCCACATTTCTGTCAGCTTTAACGCCTAAGTTTTACGTGGCGCTCACCGGAACTTCGTCACTTATATCAGGCTTGATCCTGATTTTTGAATGGTGGTACTATCGGAAGTATGGTGCGTCTTTCATCGAGCAAGTGTCGTTGGCCCATCTGGGGCCCTGGTTCGCCGGAGGAGATGACCAGCCGAGCTCAGGGAATAGCGGAGGTGGTGGCGGGGGAGCACCGCCAGGGCCGGCGCCTAGCGAGTGCAAGGTGACTACACATTCACACTATGTAATTCTTATAGGAATATGGTTATACAAAGCCATAGCTTTTTTGATATTAGATATACCTTTATGAACAAACCAGTACCTTGATTTATAAGTTTTCATTTGTTAATAAGTTAGGGCCATTGGTTCTTATTATAAATGGGCCATTGCACCTGTAATAAACTCTAGTAATTATTGTAATGAGAATTTTGAAGAAAATTTTGAAAAGTTTTTGGAATTTTGATGGTTGTCGGGTTAGAATAGTGCCACTCCATGTCTTCCCGTGGATGTCGTAAGAGGCGACTAAGGGAATAAAGAGTTGTAGTACTGTTAGGCGATGGGCTTGCAACCTGTCACTAATACACCGGTAAACATCTTAGCCTATTTGTGCAGAATGTGGTTACAGAATTATCAACAAGTTTTTAAAGTTGTAGGTAATTCTGTAGCTCTGCCTACCCCACTCTGGGATCACAGGCGTGAAGGTATGTATGTATATATGTATGTATGTAAGTATGTATGTATGTATGTGTTTTCAACTTATATGAAAACAAATGTATAATTGAAATCCTATTTTATCTTGATATTTATTATTATTTATGTATTTAAGCATAATTTTTGACTTTGACGGACTTGAATTTGACTCAATATGTTTATAAAAACAAGTATAGAAGTGGTTATAGACTGGCAAAAAGAGTAAAAAATATATAATGGCCCTGTTTTAAGTGAAATTGCCAAAAGCTGTGGTAGTCACCTGTTACTTACCTACATTGGGGAAAAACAATAAATATTTTTCATTTATAAAATACCAGAATATCATAATACCAGACTACTCTCTTTACCAGATTCCCTAACATTGGATTAATTTCAATGAATCCTATTTTTAAATTCTGGTTTTTCGGTAATGAACATAAATAATTGAGTATTGCGAATATTGCAGTCCTGCCTGTCACCTCGTCAAACTCTTTGTTACCAAGCAAACTTCATCTATTTGTTTGCTAACTATTTATTTTTATAATAGATTATTATTTTGATTGGCTAGATACTAGAAGACATAATACTATTTCTTAGTGACGTATTACGGAGATGACTACTAATTTATAGTAACCTGTATAGCCTCGTATACTGTAAATATTTGTAAATATTTTTTTTTTGTTTTTACAAATATTTTTCAAGTTACTTCATTTTCAATATTTATTTTGCTAGCAGCTAGCAGCAGATATAGTAGTCAATATTTTTCTGCAAATTTGCAAATTGCTTATCCTATTTTGAGACAACAAACAGCTGAAATAGTTCATGATAAAGTTTCTATTAATCAAATAAAGATAATAAAATGGAAGTGTTAAATACAAAAATTCAATAAGACATCTTTTATTAAAAAAATAATAATAGAAATGTAAGTTCTACTTTGATCACCAATATTCAATCACATGCAAATCTCACACGAGCACCTTGACATTAGTGAGTATTGTACTGAATCATTTTTGTATTGGCTTATCCACCTGTTTCCTGTAATTTTTGGAGAAGACTTTAGGGTGTCTTATTTTCTTCTTCATGTAAAAAACAACCCAAAAAGGCATCCTAATGTGTAACATAGTCTCAATGGTTTTCCACAGGTGTGGCGTAACCCAATGTCACTTCTTCGTGGTGCAGAATACGCCCGCTTATGGGCAGCGGCGCGACGGGCCCCTCTCACGTACTACGACATGAACCTATCAGCCCAAGAGCACCAAGCGTGGTTCGGTATGGCTGGCGCGAGTGGGGAGGCGCCTTGCGAGCTGGCACTGGCTCGGGCGTGGCGGGAGAGGGAACCGGCAGCCAGAGTGGCAGCGGCCAGGGCTGCGTTGGCAATAAAGCCTGACTGTGCTGCTGCGTTGCTGTTGTTAGCTGAGGAGGATGCGCCTACGGTGCAGGAGGCGGAGCGAGTGCTTAAGGTACACTTTCATTTCTTCGCTTAGGAAATCTTGACCTGATTATTGTAATTCTTATTTATAGGTGGAATGTGAATGTGTTCTGCTGCTATGCTGTTTTGTCAGGTTAGGTGACCAGCATGTTGTTTGTGTTCTAAGGGTATTTTTATTACTATAACTGGATTTCACCTTTAGATCACGGGCACCAAGCTTGGTGTGACCAGAATTGACATAGAAGCTCAGACTCTTACTTGGCATTGGCTTGGGCAGGCCCAGCAACTAGCTGGTAGCTGAATAGGACGCGCCTAGCCTGGGTATAATCATTCGATATTTTAACCGCCGTCATTATTGTCTTCGCATATTATTCAAGATAAACTTTAAAATTTCTTGTTATTTTAAAAGGAATGAAAACTACCCCCGGGTCCGTTGATTTTGACATCAAAATTTGCTGGTAGTTATCATTATTTTCGTCTATATATTATTTTATTGAAACGCCCAAATATTCACCCGCCTTTGGTTGATAGAGTGCTTAAGATATCTTTCTAATAATTCATCTAACGTCTTTAGTATTGGCGCGGAATTTTATGGTGAGGAGATATGCACACTGGTCGCCTGGTAGTAAGTGAGCTATGTGTTCTGACATTTCCATTCTCAAGATTGCAATTGCATTGCCGATCCTGAGTGTTAAATGCAACGTTATACGTTTGTTAGTTAGATTTATCGTAGTCGGAACCGGAACCAGAGCCGAAGTCGGAGTCAGAGGCGTAGTTAAAACTGAGTTGTGTCTGTAATGTGGTAAGCTCGTGGGATGCGGGGTTGGTCGCGCGACAAGTATAGACTTGTTTGTACATGCTGACCGCAGCCGGCGCCGCCGCTGCGCTTCTGCTTACGATTATAAAGTATCGGAACCGGAGTTGGAACCGGAATCGGAACCGTAGGTGTAATATTAATCGGAAGTTCCGCTTTATCAAAGGTATACTACACTACTACGACAGTAATCTAACATCCCGGGAAAACCCAAGCTGCGTTTTGTATGAAACGACGTAAAGTTCAAATTCTTCAGGTATTTCCACTACCTAAGTACAGGACTAGATTTGCAAATACGAGTAGTGGCTTCTTTCATTGTACCTACAGCATAAAACTTAAAGCCTATATCATAATCCGTGGGACAACTGTGACAAGACACTCCTCACTGTGAAGTAAATTACTAGTGATTTAATTCCTGTGAAGTTAGCTCTAGTAACCCTTCGTCAAAGTTGTCTCGATGGTTTCGACTTTAGCTAGACCTTTTGTTCCAGCGCGCTTGGCGTTGTGCAGAAGCCGCTCTCCGCGTCTCCGGTGCGACAGGCGCGAACGACGCGGTTCGCGCGCGACGCGACGCCGCCGTTCTAGCCCACGTGAAGCGTCGCGCCGCGATGTGCGCGCGGCGTCTGGGCCGGCTGCGCGACGCGGCGCGTTTGTTCAGGGAGTTGGCGCGCGATGCACCGCCCGCGCTGGCGCAGTTGCAAGCCCATGAGAACTTGCTTGAAGTGCTGTTGGAGCAGCGAGCGTATGCTGATGTTCAGGTATGTTGTTGCTTTATTTATTTTGTGTCAAGAACTCTGCATTTAGTTCATACGTAAAAACTAATACCCCAAAAGGAAGTTTTAAAAAAATGCGACTGAATTTCATGATATTGTCGTCAACATAATGCGATTTACATTTTACATTACTTTCATTAAAATAATAAAGAAATAAAATCCACACAGACCACAGGAGGTCACAATGGAACGGACGTACCCACGTACATACAAACATACAGTGGTGGACATATAATTAGAAACACTTGCGACGTATTTCACATTATACAAGGCACATTGCCGTAAAACTTTTGTTTTTGGAAATAAAACAACAAAATGCATAGAATACGTTCAACAACTTATAATTAATTAAAAAACAAATAAATATCCGAGTTTACAACTACCATTTAGATATTTAGTTACGTACAAACAACTAAACGACATTTGCAGTACCATCCGTCATGGACAAGTAATTAGAAACACTAAAGAAATGAGGTAAAAATCAAAGTTTTAACGTGTCAACGTCAACAATTTCAAATGATTTATGTAAAATAATGTTTGGTTTACTAAATTTCTTAACAATTAATATTTAGTTGCATAGCCTTTTTTATTAATGACGGCTCTGCAACGACGTGGCATTGATTCAAGTAATTTCATACATTTATCGAGTGGGATCGAGTTCCATGCTTCAACAAAAGCTTCGTAAAGTTCATTTTGACTGGAATTACGTTTAACGGAGACTTTTTTTTTAACGACGGACCACAAATTTTCAATTGGATTTAAATCGGGACTATTTGCAGGCCAGTCTAACATGGTAACACGTTGCTCACTAAGAAAGGATTTAACACTGCGGGCCGTGTGTTTTGGGTCGTTATCGTGCTGAAAGATCCAGGTCACAGGCAAATGGTCGTCGGTGTAGGGAATCATTGTCTCTTCTAAGAGGTTTTTGTATTGAAATTGATCCATTATACCTTGAATCTTACGGACGGGTCCAACTCCGCAACCAGAAAAACATCCCCATACTTTAATATTACCACCGCCGTGTTTGACTATGCTCCTCGTGTATTTATAATCAAAAGCATGGTTTATTGGACGTCTAACGTAGCGTTTGCCGTCTGAATTCACCATATTTATTTTTGTTTCATCCGAGAATAACACTTTTTTCCATTCTCGTACGGTCCAGTTAAGATATTTCTTTGCAAATAATAATCGCTTCTCTCGGTGTTGCTTGGTAAGAAGCGGTACCTTTCGAGAAACCCTCCCGAACAATTTAGCTTCCACTAATCTGCGGCGTACCAGTTTCGAGGAAATGTTCCTTGGGTCATCAGGTGAAAAAACTTCATTTCTAATCTCGTTGGAGCCTTTGAACGGGTCTTGTTTAGCTACACGTATTATTTGCGAATCTTCCCGGGGAGATGTTTTCCTTGGACGAGCCTTTCTAACAACACTTTTAGTAGTTCCGTTAGTTTTATAATGAGCAATAGCGTTGAAAACTTTCTTCACAGAACATTCTAGATGTTTAGTAATTCTTCTGTAAGTCCACTTTCGATCTAAATGTAATTTAACGATTAATTGCCTGGTTGACTCGTCACAACTCTTATTTTTACCCATTTTTAACAATACTTATTATTCACGTAATTTTCCAAATTGACGTTTGATTGCCGCCGAAACAACAGAAAAAGCGTAAAAAGAGGTTTTTTTTTTAGTTTCAAAAATGGAACGAACCATGGATCCTGTTTCTAATTAGTTGTCCAAGCGGCCAGTAATAGAAATTCAACTATCATGATTTTTAAAATCTTTTAATAATTAAAGATAGAACAGATTTACTTTTTTAAATATTTTATGAGTTTTTTAACTCATTGGCTATATTCTGGCATAGTCAATAGTGATTTAATCAATATAATTTTTACTCATAACGATAGTTCATTCTGTGTTTACCTAAGTTTTATGTACTGTTTCTAATTATATGTCCACCACTGTATGTGCGAAAAAAATTACCTTCCCGTGCCAGTAGGGTAAAAATAAGGAAGGAGCCTCCTGCTAATATTTTGTTGCTGCAATTCATTTGTTTTGAGCGCCTAAAATTATATTTTAGACACTGTACCTACTTATTGTTGGTTAATCTATAATCATTAATCATATTATTATAAACACGGGTGGTTTCACCCTCGCACCTAATCACAACAATGCGAACACTGCAGTTTGGCAACATGGGAAAGGGTAAGATGGTGTGGTAGCGATCCGGGCGGACCCTGCGCAAGGTCCATCCTCCATTATGTATTTTTTTTTATGCTAGACTGCCATCCATCTGGGTGGTGGGGATGTTAGAGCAGATGTTTGCGGGCTTTGCGACGTTAACCTTGATTGTTTGTTTGTCCCAGGCGGTGCTGGCACGCTACGACGACCCGACGCTGCCCAAGTCGGCGACTATCGTGTACACCGCCGCCTTGCTGCGGACGCGGGTCGCCGCGCAGGCCACCCGGCCCGGCACGGAAGCCGCAGCGTTAGAGGTGGGCACTGTCGCAATACTTACTTACAATCTGACATTAAGGCCCTGTTTGCTACTTGCCACTTGACGGCCAATGTATGAACTTCACACTTGCACTTAACAAAGTGTAAACAGGGCGTTATAAATTATTGTCTAGTGCCAAGTTGTTAACTGTAAGTTTTGAAACAAAGCTTTATGCAAGACTCCCTGTCTGTGTCTGTGCGGATGCAATTATTTCTTAGCTATAGTTACATCTCAAAACTTATGCCCACGATAAGTATTATCAAACCGCGATTAGAATACAATTGAGCACATATCTCGTTTCTGAATTAATACATGAAATGACATTGTCAATTTCTGTACGAAGAAGTTATAAACCTTTGGAAAGTAACATAAATTAAATTACATACTTTAAAAAAATACAAACAATGTAATAATTAAATTTAGGAACACCATCAAAAATTATTAATTTATAACACCATCGTCTTCAGAGCTGTCCGTATCATCACCTGGTACAGAGATGGTATTAGTGTGCT